>OU342743.1:142959490-143248972 GCA_910589775.1 Avena eriantha
GTTGTGAGAAGAATACACATGCAATGAGTCTAGCTATTGTTCATGAGAAGAACACACATGCATTGACACTAGTGTATCCTTATGTGGTTTGTGAGAAGAACACACATGCCATGACTCTAGCTGTGGTTCATGAAAAGAACACACATGCAACGACACTGGTGGATCCATGTGTAGTTCATGAGAAGAACACACATGCAATGACACTGGGTGTGGTTCATGAAAAGAACAGACATGCAATGACACTAGTGGATCCTTATGTGGTTTGTGAGAAGAACAGACATGCAATGACTGTAGCTATGGTTCATGTAAAGAACACACATGCAATGACACTAGTGGATCCATGTGTAGTTTGTGAAAAGAACATACATGCAATCACACTACATGGATCCATGTGTGGTTTTTTTACAGGAACACAAATGCAATGACACTAGGTGTGGTTCATGAAAAGAACATACATGCAATGACATTGGTGAATCCTTATGTGGTTTGTGGGAAGAACTGACATGCAACGACTCTAGCTATGGTCCATGAAAAGAACACACATGCAATGACATTGGTGGATACATGTGTGGTTTGTGAGAAGAACACACATCCAGTGACACTGGGTGCGGTTCATGAAAATAACACACATCCGATGACACTGGTGGATCCACGTGTGGTTTGTGGAAAGAACAGACATGCTATGACACTGGTGGATCCTTATGTGGTTTGTCAGAAGAACTAACATGCTATGACACTGGGTGTGGTTCATGAAAAGAACACAAATGCAATGACACTGGTGTATCTTTATGTAGTTTGTGAGAAGAACACACATGCAATGACTGTAGTTGTGGTTCATGAAAAGAACACACATGCAATGACACTGGTGGATCCATATGTGGTTTGTGGAAGGAACAGACATGCAATGACTCTTGCTGTGATTCATGAAAAGAATAGACGTGCAATGACACTGGTGGATCCATGCGTGGTTTCTGGAAAGAACAGACATGCAATGACTCTAGCTGTGGTTCATGAAAAGAACAGACATGCAATGACATAGGTGGATCCATGTGTGGTTCATGAGAAGAACACACATCCAATGACACTGGTGGATCTTTATGTGGTTTGTGAGAAGAATAGATAGGCAATGACACTAGCTGTGGTTCATGAGAAGAACACACATGCAATGACACTGGTGTATCCTTATGTGGTTTGTGAGAAGAACACACATGCAATGACTCTAGCTGTGGTTCATGAAAAGAAGACACATGCAATGACACTGGTGGATCCATGTGTTGTTCATGAGAAGAACACACATGCAATGACACTAGGTGTGGTCCATGAAATCAACAGACATGCAATGACACTGGTGGATCCTTATGTGGTTTGTGAGAAGAACTAACATGCAATGACTCTATATATGGTTCATGAAAAGAACACACATGCAATGACATTGGTGGATCCATGTGTGGTTTGTGAAAAGAACAGACATGTGATCACACTAGGTGGATCCATGTGTGGTTTGTTTAGAGGAACAGACATGCAATGACACAGGGTGTGGTTCATGAATAGAATAGACATGCAATGTCACTGGTGGATCCCTATGTGGTTTGTGAGAAGAACTGACATGCAATGACTCTAGCTATGGTTCATGAAAAAAACACAAGCAATGACACTTGTGGATCCATGTGTGGTTTGTGAAAAGAACAGACATGCAATCACACTAGGTGAATCCATGTGTGGTTCATGGAAAGAACAGACATGCAATGACACTGGTGGATCCATGTGTGGTTTGTGAGAAGAATACACATCCAATGACACTGGGTGTGGTTCATTAAAAGAACACACATCCAATGGCACTGGTTGTGGTTCATTAGAAGAACACACATGCAGTGACACTGGTGGATCCTTATGTGTTTCGTGAGAAGAACACACATGCAATGACACTATCTGTGGTTCATGAAAAGAACACACATGCAATAACACTGGTGGATCCATGTGTGGTTTGTGGAAAGAACATACATGCAATGACACTGGGTGTGGTTCATGAAAAGAACAGACATGCAATGATACTGGTGGATCCATGTGTGGTTTTTTCAGAAAAACACACATGCAATGACTCTCGCTATGGTTCATGAAAAGAACAGACATGCAATGACACTAGTGTATCCATATGTGGTTTGTCGAAAGAATAGACATGCAATGACTCTAGCTGTGGTTCATGAAAAGAACACACATGCAATGACACTGGTGGATCCATGTGTGCTTTGTGAGAAGAACAAACATCCGATGACACTGGGTGTGGTTCATGAAAAGAACACACATCTTATGACACTGGTGGATCCATGTGTGGTTTGTGGAAAGAACAGACATGCAATGACACTGGGTGTGGTTCATGAGAAGAACACACATGCAATGACACTAGTTTATCCTTATGTGGTTTGTGAGAAGAACACACATGCAATGACTTTAGCTGTGGTTCATGAAAAGAACACACATGTAATGACACTGGTGGATCCATATGTGGTTTGTGGAAGGAATAGACATGCAATGACTCTAGTTTTGGTTCATGAAAAGAACAGACATGCAATGACACTGGTCGATCCATACGTGTTTGTGGAAAGAACATACATGCAATGACTCTAGCTGTGGTTCATGAAAAGAACAGACATGCAATGACACTAGTGGATCCATGTGTGGTTCATGAGAAGAACACACATCCAATGACACTGGTGGATCCTTATGTGGTTTGTGAGAAGAACAGACATGCAATGACACTGGATGTGGTTTATGAGAAGAACACACATGCAATGACACTGGTGTATCCTTATGTGGTTTGTGAGAAGAACACACATGCAATGACTCTAGCTGTGGTTCATGAAAAGAACACACATGCAATGACACTGGTTGATCCATGTGTGGTTCATGAGAAGAACACACATGCAATGACACTGGGTGTGTTCCTGAAAAGAACAGACATGCAATGACATTGGTGGATCCTTATGTGGTTTGTGAGAAGAACTGACATGGAATGACTCTAGCTATGGTTCATGCAAAGAACACACATGCAATGACACTGGTGGATCCATGTGTGGTTTGTGAAAAGAACAAACATGCAATCACACTAGGTGGATCCATGTGTGGTTTGTTTAGAGGAACAGACATGCAATGACACTGGGTGTGGTTCCTAAAAAGAACAGACATGCAATGACATTGGTGGATCCCTATGTGGTCTGTGAGAAGAACTGACATGCAATGACACTGGTGGATCCATGTGTGGTTTGTGAAAAGAACAGACATGCAATCACACTAGGTGGATCCATGTCTGGTTCATGAAAGGAACAAACATGCAATGACACTAGTGGATCCATGTGTGGTTTGTGAGAAGAACACACATCCAATGACATTGGGTGTGGTTCATGAAAAGAACACACATCCAATGGCATTGGTTGTGGTTCATGAGAAGAAGACTCATCTAATGACAGTGGTGGATCCATGTGTGGTTTGTGAGAAGAACACACATCCAATGACACTGGGTGTGGTTCATGAAAGGAACAGACATGCAATGATACTGGTGGATCCATCTGTGGTTTGTTTAGAAGAACAGACATGCAATGACACTAGGTGTGGTTCATGAAAAGAACAGACAAGCAATGATACTGGTGGATCCATCTGTGGTTTGTTTAGAAGAACACACATGCAATGACTCTTGCTGTGGTTCATGAAAAGACTAGACATGCAATGACACTGGTGGATCCATATGTGGTTTGTGGGAAGAACAGACATGCAATGACTCCAGTTGTGGTTCATGAAAAGAACACACATGCAATGACACTGGTGGATCCATGTGTGGTTTGTGAAAAGAATAAACATGCAATCACACTAGGTGTGGTTCATGAAAAGAACACACGTCTAATGACACTGGTGGATCCATGTGTGGTTTGTGGAAAGAACAGACATGCAATGACACCGGGTGTGGTTCATGAAAAGAACACACATGCAATGACACTGGTGTATCCTTATGTGGTTTGTGAGAAGAACAGACATGCAATGAGTCTAGCTGTGGTTCATGAAAAGAACACACATGCAATGACACTGGTGGATCCATATGTGGTTTGTGGAAGGAACAGACATGCAATGACTCTAGCTGTGGTTCATGAAAAGAACAGACATGCAATGACACTGGTGGATCCATATGTGGTTTGTGGAAAGAACATGCAATGACATTGGTTGATCCATGTATTTCATTGCACAAGACACTCACTTTCCATTTTTATACTACTCAGTTTTGCCCTTGGTTTTTTGATACTACTCAGTTTTTCCCCCTCTCTCTATCTTTCGTAGAAGCCCAAACATGTGCTCACTCTGTCTGCTACTCCCTGATTGGTTGTCACAGTTATCACGCGGATCGTGCGCACCAACCGTTGATTCTGTGTGATCAAATGATGATCGTTGCACATGTCGTGCCCTTCACAGTACAGCGTGAGACAACATGACCATCTCCCCGGCGAGACTTCTACAAGAAGGAACGCGAAGCCGTCCATGGAAAAAGTAGTCGAGCGGTCATGTCATGTTTAATCAAATCTGAAAGTCCTACTACTGCTACTACTATGCCACAACACATGCGTCATCGAGTGCACGGTCGTCGATGGACAACTGCAATTTATTGCCACTTGATTTTAATAAGACATATCCCATTTTTTTACGCAGCGGCTCTCAATCTCACTTCCAACTGGGCCCCACCGTATGAAGCTTGCACGTGCTAGCCGGAGGCCGATGAGCTGAGATCGACGAGACCTAACGTCTCCGGCTTCATCGAGTCCGTCCCAGCCATCAACACATCCCTCTACCCTATCTAGCACAACCCCACAAATCTCGCCATACAGCCACCTACCTTCCCCGCTACATTTCCACTTTTAACTATCGCCAATTTTAGGGCCGTGTCAAACTTAGTACATAGAAATTGTGTATGCGCCCTTTGCATGCGGCTCAATACAGAACTGCCATGCATGGCCCAGGAAAAAAATGTGATGTACTGTGCGTGTGTGGCGGTGCACGGTGCAGTAGACTGCGCGGCGCGTTGCACGGTGGTGCAACGAAACATGCCTTGCTTCCATCCACCTTAACTATAGAGCCCCTCCACGCACACCCACTCTCACTCTCGCTCACTCACCCCACGCAACCCTCTCCACTGTCCCACCAGCATCTGCAAACTCCCGAGAATACCCCGTCCATGCCAGCGATGGCGGAGGAGGATACGGTGGCCATCGTCGCCTCCGAGGCCGCCAGCGAGGAGGCCCCCGTCTCCTCGCCAGTCCTCCTCGACGCGTTGAATGTAGCGGCCATCCCCGTCTAGGCCCCAGTCGAGCCATCGATGGCAGCTGTCGTTCCCGTCCAGGCCCCCGTCCCCGCTATCGACGTAGCCACCGAAGAGGCCCCTGTCTCCTCACCGGTCCCCCTCGACACGCTGAAAGCAGCCGCCATCCCCGTCCAGGCCCTAGTCGAGGCATTGATGTAGCCGCCGAAGAGGAGCCTCCCGCCGGTGAGGAGCCCCCCGCTGGTCACAAGCAGATCAAGCACTTCTTTGGCACCTACGATCCAGATAAGTACATCGCTCTGCTGAACCCCTACGACACCGGCATCAACGACCCATGGTCGGAGGTAACTAGGGTTTGCTCCCCTCCCCTGGTTCTTCTACTGTTCCCATCGTTGGATGCTAGATCTTGGTTTATTAGGATTTGCTTGTTCGTATTTCCATTGCTCGATCTTATTACATCAACTACTCACCAATTTTCCTTTTCTTCCAATAGGTTTCCGGCAGTGACGTCAGCAACGATGATGAGTCCATGCACACCAAGACTCCTCAGGTGCTGAGGAGGTTGCATGCTGGCCAGTATGACGCCTTCTTCAGGGGCGGCAACTATAGCTGCCCCTCCTGCAAGGGGATCGCCTTCTGCTGGGTGAGTCTCGCCTGCACCGACTTGAACTCCTTACTGAAGCATGTAGCGGCCCCGGGCTCTGGCATCCACAAAGGCGACGAGCGCGAGACCATGAACGTCGACGCCTACATCGCTGAACACTGGGCTCTCGCCATTCACCTCCAAAACCTCCAGCGGGTGGCCATCAAAGAGGGTCGCATGCCTCCAATCAGGCCCAAGGCCCCCAAGATCAAGGGACTGGGCAGCAAGAAGTGGAGGAAGCGCCGGAGGGAGGAGGCGGAGGTGCGGGCGCATGGAGGAGGGGTTGAATGTGTCTGCTGCTGTGGCGGCTGCTGCTGCTAAGCAGCTTCTTTTGATTTTCTATATTTTTCTTGCATCCAATTTTTGGCTGAATGCATTGAACCTCGTTAAGCAACCTACTTTCTATTGCTATATCCTATTTAGCTGCGCACAGCTATATCTACATTTGTTTTGTTTTCTGAATGAATGTATTCTGCCTGGTGTGATTTGCTGCTCTAGATTTGCTACCCGATCGGAGGCAAAAAGAGGTCCAAAAGGGAACAAATTATCGAAGTGAGAATCTTCTCTAGATTTGCTACCAATTTGGGCAAAATGAAACATATCTGTTTAGTGAGAGAGCAAAAGGGTACGCTTTCAAACTGCCAGTTAACGAGCTACCATCTTGACAAGCTACAATACACATACATAGACATAACACAAAGAGGGTTAAATTTATTTTACTACTCTCACTTGAGGCGCTAGACATCTTGACAAGATAACTGAGTTCCACAAAACAGAAACATAACACTGAGAAGTAAAATTTAATTCACTTCTCATCAGACCAGTTGAGGCGCTTGCCATCATTCCTAGGCGACCAACTGCGATCATTCCAGGTGGATCTTACATTATTGACCCTCGACAGCTCACGAAATGCAAGTTCATCCCACCTGGGATGTGACTTGGCTTCCCTATCTTTAGCATCCTGCGGCACAATTAGCGGTGCATCACATGTCTGATTGTTGCCGCTAGAAGATGCAGCCTCTCTGTTTGCTGCTTTAGTTGCAGCCTCTCTGTCAGCTGCTTCTGCTTTAGCAGCAAGCTCTCTTTCAGCTGCTTCTGCAGCCTCTCTATCAGCTGCTTCAGATGCAGCCATTTCCTTTGCATATGCAGCTTCAAACTCAGCTATTCTACATTTTCTACAAAGGGCTCCCCTAAGCTCGTCTTCCCTCTTGCAAATAGGGCAAAACACGAGGTAACGTAGAAAAAAATGGACCTTCTTGTATAGCTGGTAGGTCACGTAAGCATCTATGGCTGCATACTTCAGGTTTATATCAGACAACGGCCAATCGTCCTAGAAATCGTGCCTATACGAAGGGAAATCTGCCTTCATTCTGTCGTACGACTCATCGAGGATTTTAGTTGCGAGTGATGCCATTCCATCCTTCCTCGAGCCCCCTATGATCTTGACAAGACTCTGAATATCAATCCAGTTGTGCGCAGGAATTATAATTCCCTCTTGATAAAATTTAGAAAAATCTGTTGTATTATCGATAGTGCAAAAAACAATTCCTTTTTCTACAAGGAACTGCCGTAGCGCTGGACAATTCCTATCAGTCCTGAAAGTATGTAGTTCATCATCACCAAAATTTGTTACTACAAATATTTTGTTAATGCAAGATCATCATCTGAATATAATTTTGAAAAGTTTAGTAAATGCAAGATCAAGACTCTCAACATTGTCTTGTCATAATTTATTTGGTCCTAAATAAAATCCAGTAGTTGCAAGATGAGAAAGTGGATAAAGAACAAGAGGAGAACACCCTAAAAGTGGTTAGCTACAGAGAGCATATCTACAAACCGAGAGAGGTGGTAGACGAGGACGTGTTTCTGCATAGCCAGTTGAACGACGGCGACTTCACTCCCTTCATATGGGTGCTCCGGGGGGTACTCTAGGTCCAATCCCACAATCTTGTCCTCGTCTTTCTCAAGCCAACCCTTGTACATCCTCAGGACTCGCACCACTGTCTCCTCCTCGTTGGTGTAGACAACATCTATCTTCTTATTGTCATGGGTAGTGAAGCTTGTCTCAAGAGTACGACGATCTTCCATGGAGGCAAGGAGAAGACGGGAAGAAGACAGATGACAGGAAGAAGAAGAGTGGTTTCTGCGAGGTAGGGGAACGGTGGAACCGTCAATGCGCTTTTAAGGTAGTGGTTAACTATGGGGACGGAATTCTAAGGAGAGACGCGTGGCGGTGGCCGTTCCAGCTTTTGAGTAAACAAAAAATAATTATAACACCGATACATGTGCCCTGTTTTGTCACGTCAATACACTGGGCAGGGGGTGTTGTCCTATCCAGTATGCCAGCGCTGCAAGCCTACATGACTTCCACCCCGCCTAAGCGACGGGAGCGACATAACGGCGAGAACTAACAGGGGGGCCAACTATTTTTTGTTTACTTTCTGCAAGCTATTACTTTCTTCCACACAATACGGTCAATCCTTTGTTTTCAGCAAAACTGGTGAGATTGACAACCTCACTGTAAGTTGGGGGCAAAGTTCTGTGGTTGTGTTGTGCAGGATTCCAAGTTCAAAACAACACCTTGGAGGTGTTTCCTTGCTACTACTGATTCGATAACCTTGGTTTCATAACTAAGGGAAACTTACTGTTGTGCTCATCATACCTTCCTCTTGGGGTTCCCCAACGAGCTCGACATCAACCACGAGTCAGCAAGTATTTTTCTAGCGCCGTTGTCCGGGGGTCAAGGACATCTTCACAAGGGGAGTCCCTCATAACCAATCTCTTTACTTTGTTTTTTTTCTTAGTTTATTTTTGGTTTGTTTGCTTGTTTCTTTATCAAAAACACACACAAAATTAGTTCCTACTACAGTTGGTATTTTCCTTGGTCTGTTATTGTCTTTCTTTATCATACTTACTATCAATGGTTGGTTTCTTTGAAACTGAATTTAATTGCCAAGGTGTGATCACGGAAGAACAAAAATATTATTATAAGGAACATCGCTTGTCACAAAAGGGAAACTCTTATGGGAACAAATTGATAAATTGAATACCATTGCTAGAAACATGTGCTCTACTTATAATGTTACTTATTGCGTTGATAAATCTTATTGCTGTAGGAGGTATAAACACCTCCCCTTTCAATGTGAGTATAATGATAATGTTACCATATCTTCTTATGTTAAAGGAAATTATGACTTTTATGATGTGGAACAAATTGAAGAATTTATTGCTTGGATGGGTGCATTTGAACTTGCTAGTTTGCTTGAAAATACTGATGACTCACCTTATAAATATGAGGTTTATGATATACTTCAATTTTTCTTTGATAATTACAAGGAATAAAATGGCTATATTTCTTGAATATCTTAATAGATGCTCTCCACCAGCGGAAGGGACTAATGCCTTGCAGGAGCCTATGGAAGAATAAATTGCTGAAACTCTTTACCCATTGGATGGAAAAGAGGAGGAGAGTGATGATCAAGAGGAGGAAGAATGGATCTACCCATTCCCACCTTCTAATGAGAGAAACTCTTTACTCCTTACAATATCTGAATGTCCCCATGCTTACTAAAGGAGGATGAATGTTATGTTCCTGAGGATTCTTTTGAAAATGTTTATAATAAATCTCTAGTGTTTGTAGATCATGAAAAGCATGCTTTATGTTATAGTTATATTGTTGAATTTATTCGTGAGGCTACTGAAAATTATTATGAGAGAGGAAAATATGGTTGTTAAAGTTTCAATGGTACTAAAACACCTCTCTATTTGCTGAAAGTTTTGAAGTTACTCTCGTTTTATCTTCCTATGCATGTCGCTTTGTTCTTTGTGAGTTTATTTGCGTATAAGATTCCTATGCATAGGAAGTGGGTTATACTTAAATGTGTTTTGAATTTGCTTCTTTATGCTCTCTTTTACTTCAATTCATATTTCTTATGTGAGCATCTTCTCAAACTATCATGCCTAACTTAAAGGCATTAAAGAAAAGTACTTATTGGAAGATAACCCAAAAGTTTTAGATGAGTCTTGAAAGTTATTACTTCAGTAATAACCGCTCCTTATCCTTTTTATTTGCTTTTTGTGCCAAGAGTAACCTCTAATAAGAGAGAAGTAATGCTTGGGAAAGTTGCTGTCCCGAAATAGATTTTTTTGCTTCAACATAAAAATTCGTGTAAAATCTCTGGACGTCTTTTCGAGTCGTGAATTTTTTTGCTTCTGCCCCAGGTTGTTATCTAACTTTCCTTAGTTCAACACTTTTTTATTTGAGCAACAGAAGGTCTTCGAAAAAATTGGTTTTTACCTGCTGGTCTGTTTTCACAAATTTCTGCCATTATTTGCATTTGCTTCTTGTTGGTTCCTTTTTGGGTTCTCTTTGGCGAATTGATCTTTTCAAGGGAACTGCTTCAGTAGCTTGTGTCTTAATTAAAGTTTTATTTGTGTTGAAACTGAACACAAAGACTTATTATCTTGAGTGCACTAATGTTGCTGATAAAGATTGTGTGAAGTTTTGTATGAAGGAAAAAATTTCAGGTGTATGGAGAGAATGATGTAATGAGATGAAGAATGGACTAAAGATCAAGCTTGGGGATGCCACCCCGTGTCACCCCAAGAAATATCCAACAAGTACAAGCGTCAAAGCTTGGGGATGCCCAAGGCACCCCCTTCTTCATCAATAAAAATCTCACGTTTCTTCCAAACACTTCATTTTTATTGTTTCATGCAAAGTTGTGTTGTTCTTGGAGCGTCTTTGTTTTTTGTTTGCTTGGTTTTCTTAGTTTTCTGAATAAATTGGTTGGACGCCCTCTTTCATGCATTGGTTTTCAAATAGTTTGGTTTGGATTGGAAAAGAGTAGGAAAAGTTCATGCTTAAGTGGTAAAAGGAGTTTGTTTTTGACTGTGGCCATACTTTGTCATGCCATGCTTGATATTGTTTTGGATTTATGCTTAGTGAGTTTTGGTGTAGCATGGCATGTTATAAACAATTGAGATTGCTTAATGTGCCTTTGAAGAATCATGCATTGTTTTAACATATTAAAGCATAATATTGTGGTATTCTCCTTTGATGCTTTATTTGGGTTGACTTGGCGCATGCTCACACCATGTTATGACTATATCAAGTCACCATAAGCCTTTATGATCCTTTAGTTTTTTACTCATAATATCATTTTATGCTTTTATTAATGATTTTTTGTCGCTCTGCATGATTATGGCCATTATTTCTCTCTTAGTTGGTTGTTCCCAGTCTTTTGCTAGCCTCCATAACCAAGTATGAGTTCCACTCATGCATCCAACTCCTAAAACCAAGTTATTCGAAAGAGTCCACCATACCTACCTATTAGCATTTGCTATTCCAAGTATATTCATGTTTTTATCTAGCTTCCGAATTAAACTTGTTATGTGAAAATTAGTGATTAAAGCTCTCACGAACTTGATGGCACACTTTACTTTCTTGCACTTAATAAACTTGAACCATTGCGTCCATCTTTGTTGTGTATATGCTTGCGCTTTATAAGTTGAAGTTAGCAGAACCATGTATCATGGGGAACGCTTTCAACATTGGACTTGTACATGGTACTTAGTTGATATCATGTTCTTTTGCTTATGGATCTCGATGGTGTGAAATAAAATGGGAACTTGTAAGATCATGGAGTTTGTATTTTTGTTAGAGAAATGCCTAGGCCGCTAGCCTAAGCCATGCCTAATCATGGTAGAAACTTGCAGCATAAAAATAATGAGCACTCTATGAAGCATCCTCAATAAAAACCTATGCAAATAGCAAATAAAAAGATCGCTGAGATGCTCATTGTCTGCTTGCCTTGTCATTTTGATTATGGGATAGCTCCTGTATCATGTGCAAGGGGTACCCCGTTGGCGGTTCTCTATGATACATATGTACTTACAATGACAAGAGCTTACTTGTGACTGAAGTTGAGTAGCATGAGGTTCGATCTTCATAAGTAAGGGGCATGAGATTTCAACTTATAACTTGTCAAGCATATCCTCTTAGTTGTGTCACTTTAACCTTAATCACCTAAAGATGCTTATGATAGGGGCAATGAGAGCTGAAAGCTAATAAGTACCATGATTTTTGAAAGCTCTTTATGAAACTTGAATCCCTACTTCCTTCTATGAAGGCCTTTCTTTTACTTTTATGTTGAGTCTCCACCTTCTATCTGTATGCACCTACTTTAAGAGCATAGTGGCCATTCTTAGTTCTATGTGCATTGTCCCAAGACTTCTTGATTGATGCATAACTTTGATATTGCTTGTTCTTAAACTATTTGTATCTAGTCACTCTTATGAACTTTGAAGGTGTCCTATGCATTTATGTTTGCTACTCTATGAGGGACAAGCTGAATGCCACTATGCTATGTTTTCTTTATGTGAAACAAACAAACGTCTTGCAAAGCATTGTTATTCATGAATCTTTTGTTTATGCCTTTTCATGTTGCAACATAGTTGCTATGTCTTATTGTTAGAACTTTATCGTTCACGCTATGTTGAAGTACTATGATCCCAGATATCAATGTTTTACAAATACTTTGATCAAGTTTATGATGGTGCATGTGACCTCAAAAATTATTCTTTCTTTTTATCACTTACCTACTCGAGGACGAGCAAGAGTTAAGCTTGGGGATGTTGATACGTTGCAAACATATCTATAATTTTTGATGTTCCATGCTTGTTTTATATCTACTTTCTTATGTTTTGGCCACACTTTGGAGTATTTTTATACACTTTCTTGGACTAACCTATTAACAAGATGCCACAGTGCCAGCTGCCTGTTTTCTGCTGTTTTTGGTTCCAAGAAAGTCAGAAAATGAATATTCTCGGAATTGGTTGGGACAAAAGCCAAAGTCAGTTTTTCACCGAGGGGAGAATATGAGACGGAGAGGGGCCAGAGGGCCGCTACACCACCTGGCCACGTGGCCAGGCCTGGCTCGCGCCAGGGGGTGGTGTGGCCGCCTAGGGCACCCCCTCGGCCTCCCCTTTCTCCTATAAGATGGCTCCGATACAGAAACCCTAAGTACCTGATCAAAAATCCACGAAAGAGTTTGTAGCCGCCGTCATCTCCATCCCTAGATCAGAAGGGATCCGAAGCTCTTACCGGCACCCTGCCGAAGGGGAGAATTCACCCTGGAGGCCTTCTTCATCACCATGCAAGCCTCCAGTGTGATGCGTGAGTAGTTCATCCTTGGACTACGGGTCCATGTAGTAGCTAGATGGTTGGTTCTTCTCCTTTGTGCTACCATGTTTAGATCTTGTGAGCTCCGTTCATGATCAAGATCATCTATTTGTAATCTACATCTTGTGTTTGCGAGGATCCAATGGATATTGAGATGCTATTTCAGATTGATTATTGATTCTATCATGTCTTTGTTATTTGTGATCTTGCATGCTCTCCATTGTTAGTAGATATCTTGGCCGAGTAGATGCTAGCAACTCTAAGAGGGGGTATTTATGCTCGATAGTGGGTTCATGCCTCTAGTAATCTAGGGAAGTGACCTAAATCTCTAAGGTACGAGATGTGATGTTGCTACTAGGGAGAAAACAGCAATCCTTTGTTCATAGAACAATCGTATTGTTTACTTTACACGCAATGCGTAATGCAATTCTCTGTTGCTTGCAACTTAATACTGGAGCGGGTTCGGATGATAACCTGAAGGTGGATTATTAGTCATAGATGCAGTTGGATTACGGTCTATGTATAATGTTGTAATGCCCAATCAAATCTCATAGGAGTCAAGATGATTAGTATATGCATGATTGCTTTCTCGATGTTTGTCAATTGCCCTGCTGTAATTTGTTCACCCAGCATGTTATCTATCTTAAGGAGAGCCACCACTAGTGAACTATGGACCCCGGTCCTTTCTTTTACCATCAATCTACAACTATTTACTGTTTTCTGTCTACTTTATACAAGCTATTACTTTCTTCCACACAATACGTTTAATCCTCTGTTTTCAGCAAAACCGGTGAGATTGACAACCTCACTGTAAGTTGGGGGCAAAGTTCTGTGGTTATTTTGTGCAGGATTCCAAGTTGGCAATAACACCTTGGAGGTGTTTCCTTGCTCCTATTGGTTCGAGAACCTTGGTTTCATAACTGAGGGAAACTTACTGTTGTGCTCATCATACCTTCCTGTTGGGGTTCCCCAATGAGCTTGACAACAACCACGAGTCAGCAGCCACCGCGCCTAGATCCCCACCTTCCAGGCCTTCATCGCTAGCGCATACGCAATGTTGGTTGCTATGGTTGGTGGTGGGCAGAGACGAGGCCGAGCGAAGATGGGGACGGGTGCAAGGCAGAAGTACCATGAGGGGATATGGGGTAGAGGATGAGGGATCGTAGGTGGTGTGGAGGGGAGGAGGGACATTGGAGGTGATACTGAGGGGAGGAGGTGGCCAGTGACATGCCGTCAAGGAAGGATTAGAATGTAGAGGGCAGAGGCTGCGCACTCGGTTAGGTGGGAGGAGATTCTAGGCGATGGGGAGAGTGGGTTGGGGTGGGGTTGAATGCGGCCTGACCTAGGTTAGACAAAAATTTAGTCTCCCGTGGGGCTACGACCCAATATTTCGCAACACGGGGACAACTCTAAATTTTAGGTGGGTGAGGGTGTGAGTTCAAAGTGTTGGATTGAGCTGTTGTGGATGGTTGAGATCCACTTTGGTGGGTGATCCATGGGTAGCCTTATTCCTCCAATCTGATTGTCTTGACAAGACTATGCATATACTAAGGGTTGGATAGGTCTATTTTTGTGTTGTTATTATCTCAAAGAAACACAAAACCGATACTTGTGGTTATATGTATATAGGTTTCTATATGTATATTTAGTTCTACGCACGAGTGACATATAGCGCATCATTACACTTTTAATGTTGGGGTTAATTTTAGAAAGGTTAGTAGAGGCACGATGATTTTGGATATATTTAGATCTTATGTCCACTAGTGGCCACACTATTGATGCGGACAGTCCGACTCAACAGAGCATCATGCACGGATGCACGCGCGTGATGGAGAGCCAACCTGCCACGACACCACCGCCTAGAAAAATTGACACATGTAAACAACACATATGCAGGCACAACAACAGAAGTTGTCACATGGACATGACACGTAGACAAAATTGCCTAGTCATCTTGATCCATCATGAGTCAATGATCATGACCATTTAAATTGGTCGCATTTGCTTAAAATTAAGGTCGTAGGCCAGTATTGTCCATGTTATGACCAATCGGTGTAAGGAAGTTATGACCTTCTTGATAAAAAAAAGGTCATAGTTTTCCAGGGTTTGGGCCCTCCCAAATGGCCTATGACCATTAGGTTCAAAATGGTCATAGATCTATGACCAAAAAAACCATGGTCGTTAAGAAAAGGTCACTAGTCAACACATTTCTTGTAGTGATTATTTACAAAGGAAGCTTCCAAATTCGAAGTTATTTTTAGTTTTCTAAGGGACAACAATGGCTTTTGTCATGAAGCAACTACAAAATATGACTCAAAATCCCACTTCCCTAGTTTTCACACAAAGTATATATATCCTAGGGTTTAGGGTTCAGGGTTTATTTTGGGTTTAGGGTTTAGGGGTTTAGGGTTTAGGATTTTAGGGTTTAGGCTTTAGAGTTTAGGGGTTTAGGGTTTAGGGTTCATGATGAGTTTGGGGTTCAGGATTTAGGGTTTAGGGTTGTTCATGGTTTATGATTGTTTAGGTTTTAGGGTTTAGGGAATTTTCAATAATAATGTCCAAGCTTTCTATATATGGTTATATTCATTGAATAGAATGGCGTTATAGCAATTTAGTGAAAGTATCTCAAATTTTGATCTATAAGTGCATGATACATTCTTGGTAAGGGTTGAGGGGTGATGACCCACAAGTATAGGGTTTGTATCGCAGTATTTTCGAGGGAAGTAAAACCCAATTTATTGATTCGACACAAGGGGAGCCAAAGAATATTTATAAGTCTTAACAACTGAGTTGTCAATTCAGCTACACCTGGAAACAATCTTGCTCACAGCAGTTTTTCAGTAGCAACAGTTTTGTAGTAGCAATAGTAAAGTAATAGAAGTAGTAAAAGTAAAGATAGTAGTAACAATTGCAGTAAACAGTAGGATTAAAGCGCGGTAGGCATAGGGATCGAAGGACGGGCATTACATGGACAATGCAATTCATATGGCAATCAAGACATAGGGCATTTGCAGATAAATAAGATAAAGCATCCAAGTACTAGATAATCATAGGCATGTGTTTCATATATAGTCATACGTGCTCGCAATGAGAACTTGCACAACAACTTTTGTCCTGCCAGCCCGTTTGCAGCAGGGACTCAAGGGAACTACTCGCAATTAACGTGCTCCTTTTAATAGAGCACCAGAGCAAAGCATTAACACTCCATGAACACATGTGATCCTCACATCAAGCCATTCCCTCTGGTTATCCCGATTGCTATCACTTCGGGGCCTTTGGTTCCGGACAACAACGTGTGTATACAACTTGCAGGTAAGACCATAAAAAATACTATCATAATGAATCAATAACATGTTAAGATTTGAAATCATGGCACTCGAGCCCTAGTGACAAGCATTAAGCATAACAAGTTGCAACAAAGTCAAAAAGCACTAATAATAGATACTAGGCACCATGCCCTAACAATCTGATGCCATTACATGAACGATCTCATCCAATCCCTACCATCCCCATAGCCTACAGTGGGGGATTACTCACTCATAGATGGGGGAAACATGGATGGTCAATGGAGAAGCGATGGTGATGATGATGGCGAAGATCTCCTCCAATTCCCCGTCCCGGCAAGGTGCCAGAACGGAGTTTCTAGTTCCGAATCGCAGAATCTGGTGGTGGTGGCACAACGGAACTCTTTCTGAAAAACGTCGAACCCCCCTTGGTTTTTAGGTCAGGAGGCAACTTATAGGCGAAGAGGGAGGCCGAGGGGGCAGCCGAGGCGGCCACACCACCCCTAGGCACGACATGGCTTGGACCGCGCGGCTAGGTAGTGTGGGCCCCTCGTGGCCCTACTCAGTCTCGTCTTCTAGCTCCGTGAGTCTTCTTGTGAAATAGGATTTTTGGCATATTTTTTGGGATTTTTCCTGATAGTTGATTTTCTGCACAAAAACTAGACACCAAGGTAATTCTGCTGAAAACAGCATCAGTCCGTGTTAGTTGTATCCAAATCACACAAGTTTAGAGGAAAAACAATAGCAAAAGTGTTTGGGAAAGTAGATACATTTTGGACGTATCAACTCCCCCCAAGCTTAGCTTATTGCTTGTCCTCAAGCAATTCAGTTGAAAACTGAGTGCAATAAAAGAAAATTTCACGAACACATTTGCTTCATAAGATGTATATATTCTCAGCACATGGTCAAGTACTCAGGCAATTCATAATATAGAGTATGCAAATAAGTTTACTTAATAGTCATTGCGAGCTATGAAGAGATTCCAACTTAGAAATAATAAGTAGCATGAAACATAAACTTCAGCAACATTGCAATGCTCATAACAAGGTATGACAGAGTGGTATCTCGCTTGCCTTTGATTGTAGAGCAAACATAAATGCCAAGGCACCTCTGAAGTTCAAGTGAAGACTAGAAGAAAAGATATCAAAGATACAAGCATCAAAGTCATAACACAATTAATAAAGTTTTGAGACAAGCACATTACACTAAGAATGACAACTATGCTCTCAAGAAAGTTCTCATAGAATGTGTAGGGAGACTCAACAAGGAAATGAAGAAGGTTTTGAAAAGTTTGAAAGGCTTCCAAATGCTGAAAGTATGGTACTCATTAGCTTTGAGCTATCATTGCCCCTATCATAAGCATCTTTAAATGGTTAGGGTGAAAGTGAGGTCCAATCTGAGTTATATGCTTGACAGACTATAAACTGGAAACCTCATGTCCCTTGAGTACAAGGGCCTCTCCTCATGCTACTCAACTTTAGTTACCGGTAAGTTATTGTCATAGTAAATACATGCGTATCATAGAGAACCACCAACGGGGTACCCCTTGCCCGATGATACGGAAGAATCCCCATATCAAAATGACAAGGCAAGCAGACAACAAGTATCTCAGCATTCTCCTTATTTACCATGGGAAAATGATGCTTTTTTCTCTCTTTCCTCTTTTCTCAAATATCTTTTTTTCTTTTTTCTTAGTGGTTATCTCTCTTTTTTTCTAAGAAGAATGCTTCATAGATACTCATTATGGTTACGCTGCAGGTTTCCACCATGATTAGGCATGGATTAGACCGGCGGCCCAGGCGTTTCTCTAACACACATCCATAACTCCATGGACTTACAAGCTCCCCTTTTATTTCCAACCGATGACATCCACAAACAAAAGAGCATGATATCAACTGGGTATATATTTACAGGTGTTGAAAGCGTTCCCCATAATAGCACGATTCTGCTAATCCCCAGCCTATAATTTGCAAGCATATAACTTTCATGGATGGTCACAATGGTTCAGGTTTATTAAGTGAAAGAAATAAAGTGTGCCATCAAGTTCGTGAGATCTTTACTAACTAACTTTCTCATAACAAGCAAACATTTTATTCAGAAGAAAACAATGCATATTGAATATGCACGGAATAGCAAATGATGCTAATAGGTAGGTATGGTGGACACTTTTGGCAAAATTGGTTTTGGGGAATTGGAAACACGAGTAGAGCTCATACTCAGTGCAAGTGAAGGCTAGCAATAGTAAGGGAGCTAAAAACAAGAGAGCAATAACTTTCATAATCATGCTTGCAACCAAACAGGACTAATCATGGCATGAAAGTGATTCAAGACCCCTGATGCAAAATAATTCATCGAGGCTTAACTGATTGTTTCAGTCATATGCATGCATGAGCATGTGCCAAGTCAATTCAAGTGAAACATTCAGAGGGAGATCCCACAGTGTCATACCAAGTTATGAATAGAGCAATGCAAGCAAACATTCATATGACATGCTACAAACTATTAGCAAGCTGGCGCTAATCATAAGAAAGCAATAACTACTAAGCATTCATAAGTAACATACACCCTACATGAACAGACTAAGCATGCCCACAATGATGAGTATATGTACAAAAATGAAAACAAATAGAGTTCGTTACCAGCCTCTCACCACACCTCAAGTTGTCATTAATCCTCATTATTTCCCTTCACTTGTGTGGCTTGAATAATAACATGAAACCAAATTCCACTGAGGACTGCTGAACCTTGCAACAAACTTCACAAAACCAAAGAAGAACAACAAATATTTTTGGTGTTTTTAAATTTTTTAAAGGCAAGAACAAAAAGGAAGAACAAGCAAAGCGAAATCTTTTTGAGTTTTTTGAATAGTTCAAACAAAGAAAAAAGGAAAAAAGCAAACCAAGGCAGCAAGAAGAAGAAGAAAACAAAGAGAAACAACGGAAATATTTTTTGTCTTTTTGTGTTTTAGAAAACAAAAGTAAAGAAAGAACGAAAACTAAAAAGAGAACGAAACATGGATATACAAAGTACCGATTAAACATGATATGGAGATGAGTGTGATGTCAGTGTACCTCCCTCCAAGCTTAGGCTTTTGGCATAAGTGGGTATCAATCCCAAGCTGGCCAAGATGGAGCGCCTCCATAGTACGGCGAGGAGGTACCCTCGTCCTGGTTCGACCTCGAGGATGCGCCACCGTAGTGCACAGAGTAGTCGTAATAGGGCACATTCGCCTGGTGCTTCCTATGGAAACCAAGCAAGTGGAGCTACTCGTCCACCTCCTCCTTGGAATGCGACCACGGCCTCCTATGAACACTAAACAAAGTAGATTGCGGTAAAGGAATCTCCCTTTCATCCCCGTCAGTAAACAACATCCTGTATACTAAACTATCCGTATCAGAGTCAATAGTGACGAAGTGATGTGTTTTCATGGTAGAAAGATCAAGCCTTTATGGTGCCAATACAGTATCATTAGGATCCACAAAAAGTTCTAATGCAGTAACCATACATGAAGCAATAATGCCCCCATAAATAGGTCCTCTAGCAGCTAGGCGGCGAGCAATGAGAGAGCCAAGATTGTACCGGGTATCATTATTAAGTGCAGCAGCGAGGAAGGCTAAATGATAACTGGAGATATTACTTGTGTTCTCCCTACCAAGAATTCTAGTGGCAAGATAATAAGCAAAGTATCTAAGAGCTGGGAGTTGGATGTTTCTTATCTTCTCGTGCTGAGCTACGTGGTCATTGTCATTTCTCACACTTCGATAGAGCTCCAGCAAATCAGCGGGTTGACCTTGGATCTTTTTCACGGTCCCCGTCATGCCTATACCTATAATGCTGCAAAATCTTTCCAATGACATGGTAATAGGCTGATTATAAATTCTGAAAGAAACAGTTGACTGATAGGGGGTGTTAGTGAAAACGAAACTCTCAACGAAAGTTTTGGTGAGCACGGCATATTGCCCACTCTCGTCTTCCATGTATGAGGTCAAACCGACCCTATGAACCAGTAGTAAGAAATCATCGAGGATCTCTGCAGCTTGCAAAAAGGTAAAACAAGGAAAAGTAGATGGGTGAGCATGCCCCTCATCTCCTTCATTGCCAAAGCGTGGTGCAATGAGATCTTCATTGTCTGAAGGCCTAAACTAAGATGCTGATCTTGAGGGCCTTGACCTCCTAGGTGTGTCCCTCTCAAATATTTCTCCAAAGGTGTGGTTGTTCATCTTTGATATTCTGAAATTTAAACATCCATTATACAAGTGATTGCAAAGTGAATACATAATGAAGGGGACTACTCATAGGGACTTGTAAGAGGCCTAAACATGCATCAAAACAATATCTCTAAGCATTGAACAAGCTTACAAGCTCTCATAACCTGTCACCTACAGCAGCAAAATACTCAAGATATAAACCACTAAACACAAATCTACTTGGACAAGCGGAGGAGTTACATACCGGAGAACAAATTCTCCAAATTTCAACACCAAAGATGAGCAAGGAGATCGAAAAATCATGGACAAGAACAGCAAGACCGTGATTTCGAGCAATGAACTGTTGTTTTCTCGGGAGAGAGATAAGTGGGAAGTGAGAGAGTGAGTGGAGGGCCAGGGGTGGCCCACACCATGGCCAGGTGCGCCCCTGGGCTGGCCGCGCCACCAGGTGGTGTGCCTACCTGGTGGGCCCCCTAGTACTCTCTAGGTACTTCTCTGCCCCTTTTTCACTGAAAAATTTAATATGAATTTTCTGGAATTTTCGAGACACTTTATTTTTGAGCAATTTTCAAGTATAGATGAATGATTTTCTGATAGAAAAAGTTTCTGGAATGATGAAATGACCAAACAAAACAAAAACTTCAGAAGTTCTAAGACACTCTAATATGCAAGCAACCAACAACAGAAAAGTAAACTAAATGAAAGCAAAAATAAAATGGACAAAATAAAAGTAAGCGGGGATAATCATGGTGAAAACATTGTTTTGTTCATTAAAATCCCTTTGTTAACAAGGTTGATCAGGACTTGTTACCAAAACAATTTTATATGAAGCAAAACTTTGTATTCCACTAATGATTATGTTACCTCAACCTTGATAGCAATGGTCCCAATCATAATAATTTCATATTTTTCTCTTGGTATGGGACAATATATTTCTCCAACTTGGATGCCCTCAACATGTTCAATTGAATTTAAGCCAAAGGTCCTATCAATCTTCTTGGGGAAATATACACTATGCTCTTTGTCATTAATATTGAAAGTCACCTTTCCTTGATTACAATTAATAACAGCTTCTGCAGTATTAAGAAAAGGTCTCCCAAGAATAATTGACATATTATCATCTTCAGGCATTTCAAGCACAACAAAATAAGTTAATATCAAGAAATTATGAGCCACTTGAACAGGTACATGCTCACATATACCAACATGAATAGTAGTAGATTTATCAGCCATTTGCAAAGATATATCAGTTGGTATTAGTTTTTCTAGTTTAAGTCTCTTATATAGAGAAAAAGGCATAACACTAACTCCTGCTCCTAAATCACACAAAGCAGTTCTAACATTACTATAGAGCAAGGAATGGTTGGAATCCCTAGGTCTCCAAGTTTCCTTGGAACCTTACCATTAAAGGAATAATTAGCAAGCAAAGTAGAAATTTCTTCATTAGGGATCTTCCTTTTATTCAAGACAATATCCTTCATATACTTTGAATAAGGAGGCAATTTAATAGCATCAGTCAAAGGAATTTGCAAAAATAAAGGTTTCATCCACTCACAAAACTTGTTATAGTGTTCATCTTCCTTTGACTTGTGTTTCTTATCAAGGAAAGGCATAGGTTTTTGGACCCCAGGCTCTCTTTCACTACCATGTTTCTTAGCAGCAAAATCTTCTTTAGTGTATTTAGTATTCTTAGTGTGCCTTTCGGGTTCTTCTACAACTTTTTCTTTAATAGGAGCATCATTTTGTTCATTACCACTTTCAGTTTCAGCATCAGAGGAAGATATACTATTAGGATCTTTAGCAGGTTTAGAGGGTTCTACAATAGTTTTATGTTTCTTTTTTCTTTTCTTAGGAGTAGTACCACTATTTTCAGCTTGTTGAGAATCCTGCTCAATTCTTCTAGGCTGCCCCTCAGGATATAGAGGATCCTGGGTAGCAGCACCACTTCCAGTTCTAATTTCATAAGCATGTTTTTATTTAGCAGCATTAACTAGCAAGTCCTTTCGTACTTTAATAAGATGATCAATTTGAGTTTGAACCATTTGAAAATATTTAACAAGCATTTTAACATCATTAGAGGTTCTTTCCACAATATCCTTCAACTCAACAATAGCTCTAGAGTTTTCCATTAGATGATTTTGCACCCTTTTATTAAAATTATCTTGCTTAACAATAAAAATATCAAATTCTTCCAAGCATTGATCAGGAGGTTAAGTGTAAGGGACATCACCTTCATCAAAATGTTGGAGAGAGTGTACCTCAATAGTGGATGAGTTGGGGATTGGCTTACATAGTTCTTCTATAGGAGGTAAATTCTTCACATCTGTAACTTTTATTCCCTTCTCCTTAAGACATTTATTAGCTTCCTTCATCAATTCATCATTTAGCTGAATAACTCCCCTCTTCTTTGATGTTGGTATAGGCGTAGGAATAATTGGTTCAGGTATAGTTGTCTCATGTATAGCTGGTTCAGGAGGAGTCCAGTCTTCATAATTCTTGCTTATTTTAGCCATTAATTCCTCAGCTTCCTTGGGAGTCCTATTCCTGAAAACACAATCAGCACAACCATCCAGGTATGTCATAGATTATTCAGTTAGTCCATTATAAAATATATCAAGAGCTCATTCTTAGGTAATGGACATCCAGCCTATGCATGAATCAAAGAACAAAACCTTGACCATGATTCAGGCAATATCTCTTTTTCTCCCTGTTTAAAATCAAAAAGTTCCTGCAAAATAGCATGTCTAGCACTAGGAGGAAAATATTTCTGAAGGAAGGTACTAATCAAGAAATCAGGGCTACCAATAGATCCAAGAGGTAAATTATTAAACAAAGTTTTAGCTTCTCCTTTCAGTGAAAAAGGGAAAATTTTAGCAACAAAGTAGGTGCGCATCTTAATATCATCAGAAAATAAGCCACTCATGGTAGAAAGGTCAGTCATATGTGCGACCGCATTTTCATTCTTAGTCCCACTAAAATGTTCTTTCTCAACAATAGCTATGTAAGATAGATCAAAAGAGAAATGATAATCCTTATCTTTAATGTTTATGGGAGATGCAGCAAACTTAGCATTAGGAGACAATTTGGGTTTTATAGTACGCCTCTCAAGGAGGCTCTTAATAGCACTCCTATCATGGGTGTTTTGACATTCTTTAATAAATTCATCGGTCATCTCTATATAACCGTCCTCAATATCATAGCTCTCTCTAGACTCAGGTGAACTGACAGGTGTAGTAGTGTCTTCATTAGGAGTTTCAATATTTCCATCTATAGTTCTAGCAATCGTAGCATCTAGGGAAGGACCTAATGAACCACTCTTATCAAGCATAGTAGAACCAGCATCATAAGTATCATAAGTTTTAGATTCAGCAGTAGTAGTATTGTGTGTAGCATGTGTATGTGGTGGTGTAAGGAGCTTACTCATAACAGATGGCGAATCAAGAGCAACAGAGCTGTTCAGAATCGTACCTCTCCTTGTAGTGGATGGTAAAATAGGAACCTTGCCATCACGATACTTACCCATGATGAATAGATGGCAGGGAGACATAGGGCATTTGCAGATAAATAAGATAAAACATCCAAGTTCTAGATAATCATAGGCATGTGTTCCATATATAGTCATACGTGCTCGCAATGAGAACTTGCACAACATCTTTGGTCCTGTCAGCCCATTTGCAGCGGGGCCTCAAGGGAACTACTAGCAGTTAAGGTGCTCCTTTAGTTAGAGCACCAGAGCAAAGCATTAACACTCCATGAACACATGTGATCCTCACATCAAGCCATTCCCTCTGGTTATCCTGATTGCTGTCACTTTGGGGCCTTTGGTTCCGGACAACAACGTGTGTATACAACTTGCAGGTAGACCATAAAAAATACTATCATAATGAATCAATAACATGTTCCAGTCTGAAATCATGGCACTCGGGCCCTAGTGACAAGCATTAAGCATAGCAAGTTGCAACAAAGTAAAAAAGCTCTAATAATAGATACTAGGCACCATGCCCTAACAATCTGATGCCATTACATGAACGATCTCATCCAATCCCTACCATCCCCATAGCCTACAGCGGGTGATAACTCACTCATAGATGGGGGTAATATGGATGGTCGATGGAGAACGGATGGTGATGATGATGGCGAAGATCTCCTCCAATTCCTCGTCCCGGCAGGGTGCCAGAACGGAGTTTCTGGTTCTAAATCACGGAATCTGGTGGTGGCGGCACATTGGAACTCTTTTTGGAAAAACATCGAAACCCCCTTGGTTTTTAGGTCAAGAGGCAACTTATAGGCAAAGAGGGAGGCCGAGGGGGCAGCCGAGGCGGCCACACCACCCCTAGGCGCGGCTTGGCCTGGCCTGCACGGCCAGGTGGTGTGAGCCCCTCGTGGCCCTACTCCATCTTGTCTTGTGGTTCTGTGAGTCTTCTGGTGAAATAGGATTTTAGGCATATTTTCCGGGATTTTTCCTGATAGTTGATTCTCTGCACAAAAACTAGACACCAAGGTAATTCTGCTGAAAACAGCATCAGTCCGTGTTAGTTGTATCCAAATCACACAAGTTTAGAGGAAAAACAATAGCAAAAGTGTTCGAGAAATTAGATATGTTTTGGACGTATCAAGGGGTCGAGGGTTTAGGTTTCAGGGTTTTAGGGTTTAGGGTTTAGGTTTAATTTTCAATAATGTTCAAGCTTGATGGAATAAATGGCGTTATTGAAATTTAATGGAAGTATATTGAAATTTTTGATCTAGAAGTGCATGGCACCTGCTTGGTCAGGGTCATTTAGGGGTTGAGGGTTTTAGGGTTTAGGGGTTTAGGGTTTAGAGATTTAGGGTTTAGAGTTTAGGAAATTTTCAATAATGTTCAAGCTTTATGCTTATATTCGTCGAATAGAATGGCATTTCCCAATTTAACAAAAGTATCTAAAATTTTGATCTATAAGTGCATGATACCTTCTTGGTCAGGGTTTATGAGTTTAGGGTTTTAGGGGTTTAGGGTTGAGGATTTCGTGGATTTTCAATAATTTTCAAACTTTATGGTTATATTCATGGAACATAATGGAATTACCGCAATTTAATGAAAGTATCTCAAACTTTGATCTACAAATGCATGATACCAGCTTGGTCATATTTTTTGTTAAATTTAGTTAAAGGTACCCAAGTACTAAAACTAGGGATAAACACCAAGAGCTCCAGGAGATTTAGGAATTGTTTGGTTGGATTCTAATTCTGGCTTTTGATTTTCAATAATGTTCATGGAATTGAATGGCGTTACCATAATTTAATGAAAGTATCTCAAATTTTGATCTATAAGTGCATGTACCTCCTTGGTTAGGATTGATGGGTCAAGGGTTTAGGGTTTTATGGTTTAGGTTTTATGGGTTGTTTAGGGTTTAGCAAATTTTCAATATTTCTCAAGTTTTATGCTTATATTCATCGAATAGAATGGTGTTACCTAATTTAATGAAAGTATCTCAATTTTTGATCTAGAAGTGCATGATACCTACTAGGTTATGGTTTATGGGTTGAGGGTTTAGGGTTTAGGTTTTAGGGGTTGTTTAGGGTTTAGGGAATTTTTGATAATGCTCAAGATTTATGCTTATATTCATCGAATAAAATTGCATTACCCAATTTAACGAAAGTATCTCAAATATTAATCTATAAGTGCATGTTACGTGTTTGGTCAAGGTTTAGGGTCGTAGGGTTTAGGGGTTTACGGTTTGGGTTTTAGGGGTTTAGTATTTCAGGAATTTCCAATAATGTTCAAGCTTTATGCTTATATTCGTGGAATAGAATGGTGTTACTGCATTTTAATGAAAGTATCTCAAAATTTTATCTACAAGTCGATGATACCTGCTTGGTAATATTTTTTGTTAAATTCAATTGAAGGTACCCAAGTGCTAAAACAAGGGAGAAACACCAAGAGTTCCGCGAGATTTAGGCGTTGTTTGGTTGGGCTCTAACTCTGGCTTTTGATTTTTGGATTATAAGCAATGAAGGTGTTTTTGGCTTCATTTGTTTTAGCTTTTACTCTAACATAGTTGAATGATGGTATAAGCCAACAGCCAAAATCAAAGTGGCTTATAAAATAAACCTAAACGTGATAGATAAGCTTAACCAAACAACCCCTCAACTTCTTGATATGAATGCTAATGCAGCCAAATTTGGGACCTTTTGAAAGAAAAATCCAAATAAAATATATATAAATTGATGCGATGTGTTTCTTTCACAAAGTATCTTGTTATGTGCATTACCTAGTTTTCATGAAAAAGTATGCTAAAACTTGTCAAGTTTCGAAGAAACTTGTTCCACAATATGGCTTACAATGTATGAACATTCATGGCTTTCAAACAAGATGGCCAAGGTCATGGCAATATGTTTGCCATAGTTTATGATAATGTGCCCATCTTTGGTAGATCGGTGCATAACTGCATATTGGCATTTCAAACAATGTTTACAAAGGGTGCTTCCAAATTCGAAGTTATTTTAAATTGTCCAAGTGACAACAATAGCTTCCATTGTGAAGAAACTAGAAAAACTATATGTGGTTCATAATCTCATTGCACCAAATTTCTCATCAAGTGTAAAATATTTGATGGTTATTGCCCAAGTTTCAAGAATTTTCAAGCTTCCCAGCCAGGTTCACTGATTTTAAGGATTTTATCTCGGTTTAGAGAAAAATGTTCGAATTTTGTACAACATGCGATGGTAATCTCTACTTCCCGTTATTCTGGGTCACTTGCATGGTGGGTCCAAAAAGTCAGTGTAGGTCAGAGTGGGCGGGCAGGTAAATATTGAAGAACGGCAGGGAAACATCGATGGGGTGATGCATGTGGGAGAACAAAAATTTACCACCTATATCCCTCTTTTATTACAGTGATCCTCGGGTTCTTGTTTCTAGAGCAAGGATAGATGAGGAATTTTACATTCTAAAAAAGGTGAAGTATGTTTAAATGGATGCACGGGATATTTGAACGGATGGGTGCGATGTTTGCACCATACCAAAATTTTGAGGTCGAAGATTCTAGCATACGGTACTCAGACGTGGGGCTGCTCAGATGCGCGGTCACTATCTAGACCCACATGCCATCTAGAGTTGCTTTCGAGCATTTAAATGAGTTTCTAGGAATTTGCTGAAATTTTTGAACAATTCAAGGCTTTTAATAAGATGACCATCATCCAAAAAAAAAAGGTGACCAAGGTCATGGCCATAGTTTACGATGACGTGTCCGCATTTGGTAGATCGGTGCATCTTGGCAAATCAACAATATGTCTGGTTCCAAATTTGAATTTTTTTCGAATTTCCAAGTTAAAACAATGTTCTTTGTTGTGGAGCAACTACAAAGATGATGGTTCAAAATGCCACCGTCCCCATTTTTCACACAATGTATAATGCCCTTTCAAGCTTTCGGGCTAAAGTTGTGCAATAAAATAATTTTTGGGGCTGGATGTTTGAATGGATGGGTGGGATGTTTGAATGGATGGGCGGGATATTTCAGCGCTCTGCCAAAATTTTGAAGTTGAAGCTTCTAAGGTACGCTACTCGCACTTGGGGATGTTATCCCCTTCAGATAGACCCACACGCCTATATGATTTCCAGCATTTAATGAGTTTATAGACATCTGCCGATATTAATGAACTTTAATTCAAAGCTTTGAAACAATATGACCAAGGTCACAACCATAGTTTCTGATATTGTGTCCATGTTTTGTACTCCGTACATTGATGCATCTTCGCCAATCAATTTGTTCTTACAAACATGCCCATATTTGGTAGATTGGTGCATCTTGGTATTTCAAGCAATGTTTACAAAAGGAGATTACAGATTTGATGGATAATGCCCTACTTTCATGAATTTCCAAGCTTCCAACCTAAATTTGTGCAATAAAATGACTTTTTGACAATTTAAAGTAAGTATGTCTAATTTCGAACTACAAAGTGTGTGATATAGCTTGCTCTTGACTTTTTAAAAATAATTTAAATGTACCAAATTATTCAAATATTGGAGAACCACTAAGAGTTTTGCAAGATTTAACTTTTTTAAATGAATGGTAATGAAACCAATTTTGGGCCATTTTTTAAAAGAAAATAAAGAAACAAAATATAAAACAAAATACAGCAATTCTTTTCTCTCTTGGTGTCTTACTGTGTGCACGAGCTAGTTTCCATGAAAAATTATAATCTTAAAATTTGATAACTCTTGAGAAAACTTGTTTCACAATATGGTGTACCGTGTATGAACATTCATGGCTTTCAAAAACTACATGACCAATGTCAAGGACATATGTGTTACCATACTTTATGATGATGTAACCATGTTTGGTAGATTGGTGCATATTCACATTTAAACATTGTTTACAAAAAGAGTTTCCATATTTGAAGTTATTTTAAAATTTTCCAATTGATAATAATGGCTTTAATTTTGTCATACGATATATGCCATACCATGTATGAATATGCATGGCTTTCAAACCAGATGACCAAGTTCATGGCCATATCTTTTCTATAGTTTATAATAACCTATCCATATTTGGTAGATTGGTGCGTATTGGAATTTAAAATATTATTCACAAAGGAATCTTCCAAATTTGAAGTTATTTTCAATTTTCTAAGAGATCATAGTGGCTTTTGTCGTGAAGCAACTACAAATAAGTATGGGTCAAAATCCCACTGCCCTAGTTTTCGCACAAGATATATATAGCCTAGGGTTTAGGGTTCGGGTTTTTTGAGTTGAGGGTTTAGGGTTTATGTTTTAGGATTTTAGGGTTTAGGGTTTAGGGGTTTACAGTTCAGTATTTAGGGTTTAAGGTTTAGGATTTGGGGTTTAGAGTTATTTAGGGTTTTAGGGTTTAGGGTTGTCTAGGTTTTAGGGTTTAGGGAATTTTCAATAATAATATTCAAGCTTTATATATATATGCATATATATATTCGTGGAATAGAATGGTGTTATCGGAATTTAGTGAAAGTATCTCAATTTTTGATCTATAAATGAATGATACCTACTTGGTAAGGGGTTGAGGGTTTTGGGTTTCGGGTTCTAGGGTTTACGGTTTTCAGGGGTTAAGGGTTTACATTTTAAGTGGTTAGGGTTTAGGGTTTGGCGAATTTTTAATAATGCTCAAGCTTTATTCTTATATTCATTGAGTAGAATGGCATTTCCTAATTTAATGAAAGTATCACAATTTTTGATCTATAAGTGCATGATACCTGCTTGGTTAGGGTTTATGGGTTGAGGTTTAGGTTTTAGGGGTTGTTTAGGGTTTAGGGTTTAGGGAATTTTTGGTAATGGTCAAGCTTTATGTTTATATCCATCGACTAGAATGGCGTTACCCAATTTAACGAAAGTATCTCAAATGTTGATCTATAAGTGCATGATACGTGCTTGGTCAGGGTTTACTGGTTTCGTGTTTAGGGTTTTAGGGTTTAGGGGTTTAGGGGTTTAGGGTTTGGGTTCTAGGGTTTTGGGGATTTTGAATAATGTTCAAGCTTTATGCTTATATTCGCAGAATGGAATGGAATTACCCAATTGAACGAAAGTATATCAATTTTTATCTATAAGTCCATGATACTTGCTTTTTTAGGGTTTAGGGTTTTAGGGTTTAGGGTTTAGGATTTCAGGAATTGTCATCTTGGTTTAGCGAAAAATGTTCAAATTTTGAACAAAAAACAATGGGAATCTCTACTTGCCATAATTCTGGGTCACTGACATGTGGGTCACTTGCATGGTGGGTCCAAAAGGTCAATGTAGGTCAGAGAAGGCGGGCAGGTAAATATCGAAGAAGGCAGGGAAACATCGATGGGGTGATGCACGTGGGAGAACACAAATTTACCACCTATATCTCTATTATAGTAGTGCTCCTCGGGTTCTTATTTTCGGAGCAGTGATAGAAGAGGAATTTGCATTCTATAAAAAGGTGAAGTATGTCTGAATGGATGCGCGGGATAGTTGAATGGATGGGTGCGATGTTTGGGCGCCGTACAAAATTTTTGTGGTCGAAGCTTCTAACATAAGCTGCTCCGACGTAGGGCCTCTTAGATGCGTTGTTACCCTCTAGACCCGCACGCCAGCAAGAGTTGCTTTCCAACATTTAAGTGAGTTTCTAGGCATTCACTACTATGAAAACAGCTATAGATAGACAAGCTACTATGTGGCGCATATGCAAAACCATGCGCGATAGAGAAATATCAGTGGCGCACTAGAGTAAATGCGCCACAGAAACTTGCACACTTTTGTGGCGCATTTCAAGAAACATGCGCCACAGAAATTATGCGGGACCCGCCAAACCATAGTGGGGTGACCAACTTTCTATGGCGCATACTGACATATGTGCCACATAAGTAATAAGTTATGTGGCGCATATTGTAGTATGCGCCACAGAAAGTGGAGGCGAGCCCTACCACATAAATGTTTGGTTTTTGTGGCGCATATCCTCGTTGCGCATAGAAAGTTGACGCAGGTCCCACTGCAGAAAGTGCACCGCCTTTTTCTGTAGCGCATATTGAAATATGCGCCACAGAAATTTGAACTTCTGTGGCGCATAACTGCAATATGCGCCACAGAACAAGGCATCCAGATCCATGTGCAAAAAGGTGGCAAGCTCACCCCCTCTATCCACCACCACCCATTTCACATCTCTTCTTCCCTTCTACACACCCAGCTTGTCTTCCTCCTCCCTACCACCTCATTTTTCCCATAGTTTCTCCATTTTCTTTGTAACTAAACCTACTTTAGTTCATAGATTGGTAAGTGGAAGCCTCCCTCCAACTTGTAGATCTAAAAGTTCCATACTTTTCTCTCCCACATCTCTATTTTTTACTAATTTCCTCTCCACTAACTTGTAGATCTATTTGTCCACACTCTCTCATCACGCGGTCTCGTCTTGCTATTATTGAATCTACTAGGTGAGTACTTGGCCATGAATATGCATGTTTTGTAGGTGAAGTTTGCCACGCGGGCGGTGTGTGTGATGCATGGCGAGACGATGCGTATACATGAAGCTTGTGTGGTGCATCAATGTTTGCATTGGGAGGAAGTTTTTTGTTGCTTTCTTGTTGTTGTCCCAGCTAGTGTTATGCATGGATGTTTGCCTAAATGTTGATTCATTTCCATTTCGGCAAATTTTTGCACTATCCATATGTCCTTATTTTAGGAAAGTCATGCCGAATTTTTCCGACTACCATGCATGCATGTGTGTGTGCATATGGTGAGGTTCTAACCTACTCTCTGTTGTGACTGCTTAGGCAACCATGGTCATCACAAAGAGTGAAGGTCAAATTGCTAGGTACAAGAAAGACGCGAAGGAGGACATGATTCTAAACAACAAGACCATGATAAGATATCCATGTCGAACATGCAAACTCCAGTGTTGGATCGACCCTGATTTTGGACAATTGGAGGGTCAACTGCTCAGGCGCGGTTTCATGCGCGACCTCAATGAGGCACCGACAGGACATGGTGGTCATGAAGACATGGGTAGGCAAGAAGATGAAGAGTCTCCCGGGCATGATCATCATGACGAAGGAGATGTCGGTGGGCATGATAATCATGAAGAAGTAGATGTCGGCGGGCATGATCATCATGAAGAAGGAGATGCCGACGGGCATGATCATCATGAAGAAGGAGAAGACGCAAACACACAAACACTTCTAACTTCGGCCTTGCAGGACCCTCATGTTCAAGAACTTCTCCTCAAGGAGACGAGCAACGCCAAAGCTGCAGCCAGAGAGAAATCCAAGCTGGTGCAAATGGAGATAGGCGGGATGACTCCATTGTATCCTGGGTGTCGCCCCAAGGATACACTATTGAGAGTAACGCTCAAGGCTCTGGAGAGGAAGGCCGAACACAAATGGACCGATGTGAACTTCAATGCGAACATGGAATACTGACACGACCGACTTCCTAAGGGGAACACATTGCCAAGAAAATTGTCTACCCTCTCGACCTACCACACATTAAATCCCACGCATTAATCAATGATTGCGCACCTTATCGGAACGAGTACATGGAGAGAACCACATGTCCGATGTGCGTCCAAGGATGGTACAATAGAGGGAATAAGAAAGTTCCTCGAAAAGTGGTATGGTACTTTCCTATCACCCCCGTCTGCAGCGATATTTCGTCGATCCTAAGGAAGCAAAGCTCATGCAATGGCACGCAGAAAGGGAGAAACCCGAAGATGATCCAGATAAGGGCAAGATCTTGACACACCCTTCAGACGCTAGCCACTGTAATGCATTGGACATCGAGTTCAAAGAGTTCGGGGGCAATGCAAGGAACGTCAGGCTAGGTATGAGCACCGATGGACTCAATCCTTTTGGCAACGAGAGTGGCACGCATAGTACCTGGCCCGTGTTTGTATGGTCATACAACCTCCCCCCATGGTTGTGCACAAAGCAAAGGTATGTACACCTGAGTATTCTTATTCAGGGGCCGAAACAACTAGGTATCGATATGCATCGGTATCTCGGGCTGTTGAGAGAGGAGTTAGCCAGCTTGTGGGAGACGCCAGCCCGTACGTGGGATGCCTACACTAAAGAATATTTCCCTCTGAGAGCTGTGTTGCTCACGATAGTGCAGAACTATCCTGGTTACACATATGTATCGGCACAGGTGAACATTGTCACAATGCATGTATGAAGTGCATGGATGAGACACCGCATCTCCAGCTACCAAGGGACCCCGGGTCTTCGAAAACCATATTCCAAGGTACTCGAAAGTGACTCTGCATGGATCACCCATGGAGAAACCGTGATGACCTATTTAACGGTAAGGACAAGCTCGAAAGAGCCCCACGTCTGAGGAGCGGCAAAGAAATCGAGGAGCTTTTGAATAATTGGGTAGATTTCCCTGTGCCTAGAAAAAAGCGACCGAGGACAAAGCTGCTGCTAGGTGTATGGAAAGCAAGGTCTATTTTCTGGGACCTTCCGTACTGGAAGGTCCTCCACACTCCCCATAGCATCGATGTAATGCACATCATACCGAGAGTCTGCTTGGCACTCTACTGAACATGCTGGAGAGGACCAAGGATGGGCCAAAAGCAAGAAAGGACCTTAAATTGCTTGGCATCAAGAAAGATCTTCAGTACCCTGATATTGATGATGATGATGATCAGACGGAAGGGACTCAAGGTCACCGCAAAATAGTTAAGAAGAATGAGGTGGTGCTTTGCGCTGCCTGCTTCACTCTGAGTCAGGAAGAGCTCCAGCAGTTTTTCAGGTGCCTCCTAGGAGTGAATGTTCCTCACGGTTACTCGTGGAAGATAAGAATATATCTAGACATGGGGAAGAAGAGGTTCAGCGATATGAAGTCTCACGACTATCACGTGCTGATGACATAGGTACTCCCCATTGCTATCCGCGGGATAATGGACGAGCATGTCCGTGAGACAATATTTGGCCTCTGCAACTTTTTCGACGTCATATCTAGGAAGTCGGCCAGTGTGAAGCAGCTCGACAGGCTACAGTAAGAGATCGTGGTGATACTATGTGAGCTCAAGATTTACTCCCAGCCCGCATTCTTCGACATCATGGTGCATCTGCTTGTACATGTCGTGGATGACATCATCCAGCTCGGGCCGACATTCCTGCACAACATGATGCCATTTGAAAGGCTAAACAATGTCATTAAAGGATTCGTTCGCAACAGGTCTCGTCTAGATGGAAGCATAGCCAAGGGCTTTCTGATCTACGAGTGCATCTCCTTCTGCCAGAATTATCTAACCACCGAGAACGAGGATGTTGGAATACCACCAAGAAGCACCTCGGTAGGCTCGCTGGATATCGTCACCACGAGGACCACCGCTCACTACATGTCGGCATTGATGGTTGATGCATCGACTTTGACAGGGAACACCGAGTCATGCTACAGCACATTGAATTGGTTGGCCATTGGGTGGAAGAGCACAGAAGCTTAATCGAGTAGGAGTACGTCGACCAGGGATGACCGAGGAAGAAGGGAGACATAACCAGAGAGCACAACTCCATCTTCATGGGTTAGTTCAAGAAAAGGCTACTGGACAATCCCCCATAGACGGCTTCTACGGAAGATCAAAAACTCATATTCTGCTTGTCACAGGGCCCAGGGCACAACCTAAGGACCTATCAGTCATACGACATAAACGATTACAGATTCTACACCGAGGAAAAGGATAGGAATAGCGAATATCAAAACTCAGGAGTAACTATGTTATCCTTCGCCGATGATGAGACTCCTATCATGGAAAGATTCTACTGTGTTGAATATGGGAGCTTGACTACTGTAGAGAGATCGTACCAATGTTCCATGTCATGGAAAGATTCTACTATCATGGAAGGATTGAGGAGATATGGGAGCTCGACTACTGTGGAGAGATTGTACGGATGTCCGTGTTAGATGGGCCAAGAACGTGGAAAAAGAAGGCCCGTATTTAGCCACAATGGTTATACTAGATGCCAAATCAATGAAGAACGCCTCCGCATAAAATGAGCCTTGGGTACTCGCTAGCCAAGTTGATCAATGCTTTTTATTATCGACCCGTCAAAGCCCAACCGTGTTGTAGTTAGGAGGGGCAAGAGGAGCATCATCGAAATGGAAGGAGCTGCCAACAAGCAAAACTTCGAAAAGAACGGCGATCCAAAGAATCGAAGAGGAATTTGACAAGTACTTCGACATTCCTACTACTACTAAAGTAAGAAAGGAAGACCACACTACCTACTAAAGGTTATCCATTCACAATAAGAAATCTCAAAGTGCACAGGCTAAAGTATTCAACCGCGACAAAAAAGGGCAAGAAGATTATGAAGAGACGCTAGCAATTGTGTATGTCCGAGAGGTTTTTTGGATAAGTATGCATGTGTATGTTCTTGCTTTTTGAATAAATATGCATATGTGTGTATATGTTCTTGCTTTTTTTGAATAAATATGCATATGTGTGTATATGTTCTTGCTTTTTCTGAGTAAATATGCATATGTGTGTATATTTTCTTGCTTTTTTTAATAAATATGCATATGTGTGTAATTAAAAATATTTTTTAAAAAAGAAAAAAAGTCCGAGACAGCCAGATTCGAACCTGGCTACCCGAGTTGAGAGATAGCGAGCAAGACCACTAGGATGTGTATGTGATATTGTCTAACTACGACGCCGCGCTGTTTTGGACTATGTCCAAAAGTTCTTGTGGCGCATATCATAGTAATTCGCCACAGAAGTTGTAAATTTTGTGGCGCATTTTGTACGAATGCACCACAGAACTTTCACACTTAGCCAAATAACCGGTTCGGCCTCCCCCCTAATCCCCCTTCTTATCTCGATCCAATTCCTTCCCCTTTCTCTATCGCCCGCCCGCAACTCTAGTAGTCGCCCTCGTCGCCGGAGACGCCATGGAGGAGAGCCCTGCCACCGTCGCAGCAGAACCCTAGCGCTGGCTGACGAACCGTCCCTTCTCCAGTTCTTCCCCCACGTGCAACCCTAGCTACCTCTCTTGGCCGCACGCAACCCTAATCCTTCTCGCCGTCACCGGAGCCCGTGGAGGAGAGCCGTCGGCTGAGCCAGTGGAGGAGGAGCCACCAGAGCCTGTCTGCAACAGGAAGAGGAGGAGAAGGGCAGTGCATGCCCTCGTTGTCCGCATTAGGAGGAGAAGGGCAGTGCACACCTCGCCGTCCATTCCAGGAGGAGAAGGGTAGTGCACACCTCGCTCGGCACCGCCACCAATAGACACCTCAATCGCCATCCATCGTCCCTACGTAAATTGCTGCATCATCTTTCCTCCCCTCCTAGATGCTTTGTGCTTGTTCTTAGATGCTCTATGCTTGCTCTGTGATTATTAGTTCCTAGATGGTCTATTCTTGTCCGATTACCAGTTCTTGTTCTTGTTCGATTACCAGTTCTTGTAGATGCTGTTGTAATCACTCGAAGGTGTAAAAAGATGGAGTATCTATTTGATTACCAGTTCTTGTAGATGTTGATGTAATCTCTGAACTTTAGTATGGCTACACTAGTAGTAGCAGCCATTTGATTGCTGTAGAAAAATATGTGTATCTATGTATCTAGCTTCAGTAGAAAAAGCTCTGAACTTTAGTATCTCTGAACTTCAGTAGCTTCAGTTGGTGAAGACCTATTAGCAAAGTGGAGAAGGAGGCATATTTTTATCTATGTAGCTAGCTTTATATGTATTAATACTATGAAATACTAGCATCCATGTATCTATGTATCTGGAGTATCTATTTGTATGATCTGCTTTAAGTCGAGGTCCATGAATAAAAAAATCTCTGAACTTTAGCATCTCTGAACTTCAGTAGCTTTAGTGTGTGAAGACCTATTAGCACAGTGGAGAAATAGGCATATTTGTATCTATGTAGCTAGCTTTATATGTGTTAATACAATGAAATACTAGCATCCATGTATCTATGTATCTGGAGTATCTATTTGTATGATCTGCTTTAAGTAGTAGACTGCCAATTCTGCACCTACATTGTGTGTCTATTGGATATTAATTTGGATCATAGTGTGCCTACCTTACATTAGGAGCCCATGCATATGTGCCTTGTTTACTTTAGTTTGGGCAGAATCAAAATCTCAGTGGCTAATATTCCTGAAATATAATGAAGGATAGCTCACTGATCCTAAAGTGGCCAGGACCATGCATGCATATTCTGGATGGCTAGATGGCTTTGCTAGTGATTGTAGCATCCAGAATGTATTTAATGTAATGCTTCCACCCCATAGCCCTATTTTGTATGTTTTGGCAATGGTTAAGTGATTGTAGTATCCTATTTTTCATTCAGAAATAGAGGTGATGTGATGTAGGAGAAACTGGAAGGTGACTGAATACATGGGGTTGTGATGTGATGCTGTTTTAAGTGTATACTATTGTTGTTTTAAGTGTATACTACTGTTATTTTAACTGTTTTTAAGTGTATACTACTATTGTTTTAAGTGTATACTAGTTTTTACTGCTGTTTTAAGTGTATACTGCTGCTTTTTAGCAAGTACTACTATATCTGTTATATATATACATGGGGATGTGATGTGATGCTGGACACTACTATATCTATTATATATATACTGCATGTGGATGATGGATGATGGATGCTGGGTTCAATGCATGGGGATATCAATATGGGGATGGGTTTTGTCTTGCAGGGATATATTTCTTCAATTGAGTTGCCCATTTCTACCGAAATGTCGACTCACTTTCATTTCAGTTGAGGAATGGGCACTCCTAGGTCAAAAAATTAGCAAAGGTCATGCCGAATTTTTTAGCCAATATTTGTGCTAACATTTTGCCTCTTTTTAATAGTGTTCAAACATGTCGGGCAACAACGAGGCCGGCCCTTCCAAGTAGAGCGTAAAAGAACAAGATAGACAGGCCAATGAGTCATTCTCGCAGGGATCCCAACAGTAGGAGGAGGAGGAGGATATGAGGATAACACCACCACCGGAGGAGGAGGCGATCTCCGCTAGAGCTACTGAGGGCAATGAGGGAGGAGATGCTGATTACGAGGGGGACGAAGACGATTACGATGAAACTAGTGAAGGCGGCAAGGAGGATGACACCACCGATGGCGGTGCCCTCACCAATGGCGGTGAGCGCACAGATGGTGGTAGCGGCAACTCGGCCGCTTTTCAGAAGAAGAAGAAGGAAAGGAAGGATCAGAAGGTGCTAGTGCTCGCCAACGTCTGTGATGAGTTCACTAAAGTCACAGAAAGTGGCCTACCCATTGCACAGAGGCATTTGCCAAAGGGTACGGCTTGCAACTTGGGTGCATCATCCGGGGAAGCATGTCGATCAACACGAAGTACATCAGACATGCTGACAATGCGGCTTTGGTTGATAACCTCCTTAAGAAGCTTCACAAGTGATACAGCTTCCCATAGAAGTTCAGAAACCTGCAGAGAAAGAACCCGGTGAACAAACTAGCCCTCATGAAGATGAGCAACACCTTGAGCAGCTAGAAAACCCGGGTAAAGAATAGCATTGACAATGGTGAAAGCTGGGAGGTTATTAGTAAAAAAATCCAATGCTCGATGAAGAGGATTTTAAGATATTCAAGGTGGATATAGCTATCGATGAAGCTATAAAATGGACTAAATGGGGCAGGAGTATGCGGGAACAGAACATAGGTAACCACCGGCTTGGAAGCGGCGGTTATAGAGGGAAACAGGCCATTTGGGACAAGGAGGACGCCGATCTTGAACTCCTGGGTAAAGACAACCCTTGGCTTAAAATCACGGACTTGCAGCTTAGGAACTTTGTCCAGGCCCGCTACTACCTAGACCCGGATAAAGGGGAGTTCATCACCAACGATCCGGAGGTGAAGGAATTCGAGAAGAAGCTGGTAAGGAATTTATTGCCGATATCAAGTCTATTGTGTTCTAATTAAAATAATGAAGCCAAGAATATTAATGAGTTCACCTTTACTTGTCTCTACAGGAGGATGAACTGAACGCTCCTGCCAAAGAGTCGTCCCAGGATTCGACGGAGCCGTGGGACATGGTTTTCAATAGGGCGACAGATGCTTACAAGAAGAGGGACAAGGGGTTTCCGCCGTCCTCAGCTGGCCATGTTTCCCGCTTCGGTACGAGCATGAAGTTCAAGGAGTACTACCAATTAGACGCCAGGAAAAGAAGGGCGAGGAAGAACCAGTCAGCGGCTAAGGATAAAGCCGCTCTTGAAGAGCTGAAGATGAAGGTGCAGACACTGGAGGAGAAAGCAGTGGACAAGTTAGTGGAAGATAAGATCCGCGTGATGATCCTCCCTGAGTTTTTCGAGGGGCTAACTGCTTGGAATGCGGGAGTTCGACAGGGCCCGATACATTTTCCTAGCTTAAGCGGCAGCAACTCAGGCATCAACGTTAACGTGTCCCCGGACATGGTGACCCCACGGCCGTCAACGTCGCGACGTAACCGCTCATTTTGGTTTCAACCTCAAGGAGACGATGAACACAAGACCCTTGGAGAATTCTACAACTGGCCCTTGACATGGCCGAAGACCCAAATTCATTTTGCGTGCGGAGCACCGGCGCCACCTCTCGATCGATTGTCCGGCCACCACCTCGGAGGCCAGTAGCCGCCGTCGTCGCCACCACCAGTCGTCACCAGCAACTCTTGGGAGCGTGTGTACCGCCCCATGGCAAAGACATTGCGCCGAAACCGCCGGCGCCCCCGCTACCACCACCACATGATGACACCCACGAAAATCATGATGAATTGGTCAACATTGATGACTTCATGAACACCGGTGCCGAGAAAGGATTGTATATGCCTTCTATGGATGAAGAACCCTTCAGAGCTCGTGACCATCAAGCTGGTCGGCCTAGTACATGGCACGCAGCGCCTGGTCTTCCATCTTTTTTCTCAAGAGGCGCCTCCAGCCGCCGATCCACCACAGAAGAAACCGGGATTGGTTTTCAGCCCTAACACACTCCGAAAGGCGGCCGATGAGCAGATGGCAGTGGAGGAACCTGTTGCGAAGAAGAAGCATAGGAAGAGAGGTAATAATAAGAAGAAGGCTATGAGCCAGCCTCCTCCAAAGAGGATACGGGCTCAGGACGCTGTCGTCATACCATCCACACAATATGGCTTGCCCCAAGTGCATGTAGCTAGTGATCCGATATTGACTCTGGATCTTCTCCACATCGCGGCTTGACCCATGTTAACTTTGCATGAGGGTGTCAAGACACGAGAGGGCATCCTTCTTAAAGACAAAGATCCAAATTACCCGGTTTTCACGGCCAAGGTGCCATCGGACGCGTGCTTCATCGATGAAGCCCCCGCTGATATATTCTTCATAGCGTACGAGGACATCTTCAAGCTGTTTCTCTCAAAACGGCTGGACTATAACTTGGTCCGCCTATACGCGCTCAATCTAGAGATGAAGATCAAGAGAGAGAGAGAGAGATAGGGAGAGTACCCTGCAAGTCACGATAGTGGATCCCTACTACATGCGGGATAGCCAGTTGGTCGAAGGATCAGAGACATGGACCAAGGTGATGGCGTACCTCGAGAAGTTCATGGTGGACAACAAGAGAAGGGACACACTTCTTTTGCCTTTCTTTCCCGAGTAAGTACACGCTCTCTCGCCGCCATAACTTATGCATTTCTTATAGATTTCTTCCTTTGCTCTTTTTCCAACATTCTAATTCCAATTATGTTGCACAGAGACTAATACTACACACTCATCGTCCTTGCCCCGAGGTATTCGCTAGCCATGTATTTCGACTCAGGGAGTTTGACAAAGAAGAAAGACTACACCAGAATAAGGGGTGTTCTCATTGAGGCTCTCGAGGGCTACGCCAAGAAGGGATGCACCTTCTTAGATAAGGGGGAATGTATATATCAATGATGGCAAACATGTGTTCAAGCACGTGCTCGAGTTCCCCTGCGTCAAGAAGCCGGCTACTAGTAGCGCCAAGGAGGCCTTCTACGTCCTGCATCACCTTAAAGGCTATGTTCGGGATTGCCAGAACCTAACGCTGCCATCTAGTCTCCAAGGATGGGCCGAAACTTTGGTGCGAATCGACGATGATGATCTTAGAGAAGACTTCCATCACATTCAGATGAAGTTGTCGCAAATCATCATTGAAGATGTAAACACAGGGGGGATACAACAAGCCAGAGGGTTGAGTAAGAGGGAGATCGAAGAACCCCTCCGTAAGCAGGGTGACACAAGGACGTGGATGACGAAAGAGGGCTATCAATTGTTCCTGAAGCCGATCAAGAATAAGAAGTCTTCATGCTCGATGTGTGGCTAGCATGATCGAGTGTGTGTATATTCTTGATGGATGCCTGTAGTGTGTGTGTCATAAACTTTACTATCTTGTGGTTGAAACGATCATTGATGTTAGACTTAACAATATTGTGGTCATGTTGTCGTTGAACTTATTACTTCTATGATGATCGCGATGCTATCTTTTAGGTTTATGGATCCTTTGTTTTATATTTTGTGAACATATATATATGTATGTGAACCCTTTATTAATTCTTTTTGTTGCATGTTTTACTAATATGCCTTGTTGTTTATAGAGATGGCGACGAGGTGGTATGTGTTGTACATGGGTCAGGTTCCAGGAGTCTATGAGGAGTGGGATGACTGTCACAAACAAGTGAACAAGTTCAGCGGCAACCACTACAAAGGATACGCGACTAGAGAGGAGGCGGTAGCCAAGTGGAGGAACCACCTGTGGAAGAAGAACCAGATGAAGATATTGGTCGGGCTCCTGCTCTTGCTCACCATCATCACAGATGTATTGTATTTGATCCTAGTGTAGGCGGTGACCACTTCATATTTGTAATGTGAGATGATATGAACTTTGTATTCGACGCTTGTGTAAAAATTCGGCACTTGACACTATATATGTATCTCGACCAGGCTCTATGTGTGATGACATTATACTTGTGTTTGTATTATATGTCGGTTTTCATCTACTATATGTGCAATGTACTGTTTATACTGATTTGGATAAATACTGTATAAATCATGTATAAATACCTGATTATACACCAGGAACGTATTCTACTTTGAATACATGTAATACAGGCAATGGTGCATATAGTAAAGGTATATGTGGCCCATATACATTTTGTGGCGCATGGGAGTGTATGCGCCACTAAAAATATTCCTGTGGCTCATATGCAGAAGTCTGAGATTTCTGTGATGCATGTCTATATGCACCATAGAAAGCAGATAATAGTGGCGTACCACATATGCGCCACTGGAGAGGTATTTCCTAGTAGTGATTTGCTAAAATTGTTGAACAATTCAAGGCTTTCAAAAAGATGACCAAGGTCATGACCATAGTTTATGATGATGTGTATGCATTGGTATATCGATGCATCTTGGCAAATCAACCAATATGTTTGGTTCCAAATTTGAATTTTATTTTCGAATTTCAAATTTTGGCCCCTTTTTGAAAAAAAATAGGGACAAAATTAAATATAACTTGAAATAAAACCATTCTTTCCCAAAGGGTAATGATATGTAAATTAGTTTCCATGGTAAAACATAAACTTGTATTTTGACAAATTTTGGATAAATTTTGATCTATGGTGACTGGCAAGTGGGCCACAGATATGGTGGTTCCCAAAGTAGGGTAGGTTAGAATTTCCAAAGATATCCCTCCCACCACTTCGTGCTGTGTAATAACTTCCACCATCCGCCGCCTATACCCTCACACCCTTTCCCACAAAACAGACGTGCTCACCACCGCTTCCCATCACCACCGTGCGTGAAGAAGCTTTCCCTACCCGTCGGTCTTCTTGATACACACTAGTGGGCACGTCGATCCCACGGTAGTCCTTCTATCTCTAGCTCGATCTAGTTGGCATTTTATTAGCCTTTAACCCGATCTGCCTCCTCAAATATGAAGTTTAATTTGCGCTCAATCTGCATGGTCATAGTTGATTATGCGGCTTGATCTGTGTTCTTAAATACCTTCGCCATTTTTTCCTGTCAACATGTTTGCTGAAATGCATAGGCATATATAGTTTTTGTACTCCATCTATATGTTTCCTGCTTTTCTTTTAATAAGAACCAATCTTGTACGTCATAATTAAACAGATGGACATACTTTGGATAGAGGTTGCTCCATTAGTCAATGCTAAACATATATTTGGTGTTCTGCGATTATGGAGTTTGATAGAGCTCATTGCGACAAATCAAAAGTACATGGACCCTGTTGGTTGTGTGTGAATCATAGGGTGCTTCCTCAAAGTATAGTGGAAGGCCATATTTTATATTTGGGATGCTAAGAACATATGTTAGACGGGTATTTCATGGTGAACCATATGATCCTCCATATGAACCGGGGAAGCATATCTTTATCATCAAGATCAACTAGGGGAAGCAGATGTTGATTGATGACTGCAAGTGCACAGATCAATTGTAGCTAGTTTCAAAATAAGAGTATCGAACCCACATAGAGCTATTTAGTTAAGGTATTTATGCCCCTCGTCACTATCTACCAATGGATACTTGTAATCCCCTTTGATTTCAAGTAAAGGGTGTTTGAAAGGTTTTTGGTTGAATGCAGAATAGTAATTGAAGTAGGTAAAAGAAAGCAAGTAACAAAGGTGTTTGGAAACATGGTTGAACTCAATAGGGCTAAAGCGTTCTAAGGGGTGTAAGATACACCTCTAGCATGATATTATTAATTATAATTAGGATAACCTACTACTTGTGTCATGATATGTGTGGAGAGAGCTCCATAATAATATGTCCACTACAAGGCTCGTAGGAAGTCACTTTGTTGAGCAAATAATGAGGTCACCTCAAAATAACCACCGTGATGTCTAAGAGAAATCGCCCATACAGACCACCACAATTAAGGGTCTCCCCATGGATATCGTAATTGGCTTAGGGATTCTCTCTTAATCCTCCTTTGACAGTGCCAGTTGCTAGCTGGTGCTTAAAGTCACGATAGCTCCAAGGCACACTTCAAAACATGTCCAAAGGATTTCACCCTCTTTTTTAGTACAGAAGGCAAATGATATGTGGACGACTACACATACCATCTAAAGAGAGAGAGATCAAACACACATAATAAATCTATCATAGACCAATAAGTCATATGGACACAAGAATAGATCATCTTTATTTCAATTTCATAATAGTGGTAGGGTTTCTCCATCTCCCCAAGAAAGAGGGGAAACTACTCACACATGGAAGCAATCAACAACATCATCATAATCAAATAGATGGATAAAAGTATGGGGATAAAATATAGTGCAAACCACAATTGAATCTGGAATTACAATAAGATCTAATGAATAAAAGATGGGGTAATAGTGGTGATGGTGATGGAGTGACTGATGATGAAGGGGATGATGCAATGTCCTCCAATGATCAGTGAAGCAGAAGGGATTTGTTCTTCTCCAAGTTCATCCTTTAGATCCCTTTCTAGTGTGGTTTTCGTGTCTCAAGGTTGCTGTGAATGTCAGATACGTGATCCGTCTTTTCCAGGAGAAAGTATTTGACGAGGCGGTCTTGCTGCCGCATGATAAGTGTGGACAGTACGGGCGGGCTCTGGCCCCACGGGTCGTTCACGCTGCAGAAGCCTTCCTCACATCTGCTATTCTCCTAGGTGCAAAGCTAAATCAATAAAATGACTTTTATCACTTAAAAATATCATATTACAAAATAATATGATAGTTCCAATTGATATCTTCATAAGAGACTCAGTAATTCGGGATCCTATTAAAACAAGGACAAGAGGTGCGTGCAAACGCAGTGAAATAAAAAAAACCTATGCTACGTATGAAAAACGATAGGTAAATATGCTTCAATTTTGGACTCATCATTGATCATCTAGATCAGTTGGAAGTAGACACCCAAAGAGGACTTTGATGGTAATGGCAATGACCTATTGATTGATGAGCCTGCACCTGATGTTGTGGCTCGGGTACACTGCTTCTAGATGGAGTTGATTCGGGGTTGCTGATCCTCAGGGGTCTAATTTTGGTGCCGTCTGGGTAGTCCCATGACCACTAGCCCAACTGCAAAACTTTTGCAGTGTAGATCTATCCCATGATTGGTTTGCTACTATCGTAGATCTGTAATATGGACCTACCATGATTTCTAGGCCTTTGTTAGAAGAACTGTAATTGGAAACTATTATGTATATTAGTATAGGTGTGTGTGTGTTCCTAGTCTGACATCCGAGCCTATGCTTTTATCGGTACCCAAACGGTTTTTTAGGCATCCAGCACTAGTGCCCTATGCTGCAACTACCGTCGTCTTGTCCTCTGCTAGCCCTTCCCCTCCCTCAATGCTTCATGAGCCGAATCAGCAACAGGATATATAAGATGGGATCAATTTGATTCAAAGAGGTGCAATTTTCTTAGTCTTGGGAGAGGAACCCAGGAGAAGTAGTAGTACCAAGGGAAAGAGGAGGTTGGCTCGTTCAATTCTTAATGATGTGGGCCCCGCTTTAACTTATAATTTGAAACAACTATAGGCGACCACCTGATAGCTAGGATCAAAAATTCAGAAATCGCCCGGCCAAATTTTCCCGCCATCACACTACTTAAAAATATTACTGTAGAAAAAGTGTACTGCCTAGTCCCACTACTACTAGTACTACTACTACTCCGCTGCGCATGCCTTTCTACCGATAAGACACGAAACCACCACTAGCTAGCTCCCATCTAGCAAGCAACTTTTGGAACTGGTGCAACCATTTCATTTCCCAATTTGCTCTGATTAGGGAGTTCTTGCTAAAATAGGTGGGCATATTTGCTCACCTAGAAATCAGGCTTTATTTAATTTGCATCCAATTGGGGCATTGGGGGTACTACTAGTAGTGGTATTATTCGGTATGCTTTGATTCTGGAGTTCTAGCTTATTTCTCACCTCAGAATCACCTAATCAGGATATTTTCCATCTACTCTAATCGATTGGGTCATTTGGGTGGGGTGGGGTGGGGTAGGGGTATTGATTTTGTATGGATTCAGGTCGAGGCATCCTAAACGTTGTCCTGATTGGAACATTTGGTCGGGTTGATTTTAGTGTTCTTCACTTCTGTAACCTTTAGTTTCTACTCGTAATGTGCAATGCAATTTTGCGTCAGACTCTGTATGGAGAACTGTGGGTCAGTGGCGTGCAGGGACACTACAGACAGGGATGGTCCCATCAGTTCCCTTAAAAGTTGCCTAAAAAGATAATGTAGCATTATATTCATTGCGTTATTCCATTCTTTCCAGTGCTGAAAGTGGTTGGCTGCAACCTAGATGTACCCCTATGCTAAAAGTTGTCTCTGTCTTCTCCTATTTTTGTGGAAACCTTTGTGACACCATCTATTCTTTATTTACTGTAGCACGGTGGTACATACATGTAAATATGCGATGCTCCAGGTGCGATAAACAGGATGGTACCCTCACATGCCGTAGGATCTGGCCAGTACCATTACTCACTAAATAAGCACAAGGCCACTGACCAGCTGGGAGAGCCCAGCTTAAAGATAAAGCTATTTTTCTTAATCCTCTTATTACCATGGTGCAGTATTATTGAATTATAATCCGCTTGGTGTCATGCATGCTTATCATATGTTCAGAAACATATGTGTGATTTTATTAATGTCGGCACTATGTTTATGTGATTCTAGATCTAGATCTGTATGATTGGCTCATACAGTCATATATGACTAATATGTACTGTATTGAACTGTTGAGCTCTATTACTATTTATGCAGATTGAAGATGCTCCTATAGAGGCTGAGGTTGATGTAGAGGCTAGTAGATTGCTGATGCTCGCACCAAAAGTGGGCATCGTCTAAACGACGAGGAAGTACCAACACTGTACCTAGGTGGGAAGTGACATCTCTAAGAAGTGGTTATAACTTGGAAATCCACATTTTCATATGTTAGGATTTTCCTTGTTATTGTTATCAGCTAGTACTATATCTTTACGCTCATCAGAAGTTCACAAACATCAAATTTGTTTTCTTTATAGGCAATGGTTTGTTTGATATTATTAGATTTATATGCTCTTTACATAATTTATTTTCCAGTTAATTTCAATCAGTACCACGCACCAGCTTCTCATTCCTTTCTTCTACCGTCCTCTTGTCAAGCTTGTGGATTGAAAGGGGGCCCTGTATGCCCTTCCAAAGCCATAGGGAAGAAAAATTGTTGCATGGCGACCCTTTGCAAGGGGTACCCATGGTATCAGGTATGGATTCCATGTGGTTTAGACTGACTTGATGTAAGATCTTGTATCTCACATTTCTTTGTTGTCTCCTTACTTCTCTATCAATTTTATCATGAAGGTTGTCCCTTGTGTCGCTCGCCCCATTATAAATAAGATGTTCTGAAACGACAAGTTTCTTACTCTGTATAGCGAGTGCCCTAGAGGCATGCGGCAACTATATGATGTGGATGTCTCACAGACGATGGCAACCATCTATTTGGGTGGCCGAGGTTGGTCCAACTATGTTCATGAGAATGGTCTAAAGCAGGGGGCGAGGTGAAGGGAATATGCCCGAGAGGCAATAATAAAGTTGTTATTAAATGTATTCCAAGTAAATGATAGATGTTTATTTTCCATGCTATAATTGTATTGATTGAAAATGTTAATACATGTGTGCTTAATAAACAAATAGAAGGATCCTAGTTATGCCTCTCTTATAAACTAGCTCATTGATTAACAAGATGATCAAGGTTTCCTGATCATGGACATTGGATGTTGTTAATAATGAGGTAACAACATTGGTGGAATGATGTGATGAACATTCATCCGAAGTATAGCATTACGATCAAAGTCATTGTGTTTATATTGCTATAACATAATACGAAGTAATCCTAGTGCTTAGACCATGAGATCATGTCAATCACTAACACTAGAAGAGTATCTTGATAACATCAAAGGTCATACCGTAACAGGGTGACTATAAAGGTGGGTTCAGTACTACGAAGGTGTTATGTAGAGGCTCATGGATCAAGAGTGGGATTTGTCCATCCCAATGACTGATAGATATACTCTGGGCCCTCTCGGTGGTATCACATTGAGATAGCGTGCAAGCAAGTGATGTGATCACTAGAATGTTATATCACGGGAACGAGAAAAGAGTGCATGACAATAACGAGATCGAACTAGGTAATGAGATACCGATGATCGAATCTCGGACATGTAATATATCGCGACACAAAGGGATTTAGTTACTAGTGTTAAATGTTCTCACGATCATAGAAGTCATCATTGAATGTGTGGGAGTTAGTATGGATCTCCAGGTCCTGCTACTGATTATTGATTGGAGAAGGGTCTCGATCATGTCTACATTATTCACGAACCATAGGGTGACACACTTAAGGGATACAAACACCATTTGGAGCAAATGTGTTCCAAACAAAAGAATTCAAAGCACTGGAATTATTTCAACGGACACCGGAACTGTTTCGGGTGCAATTGTTGAAATTGGTCCTGCATGTGATATTTAAATGTTGCAGGGGGTTTATGTGAATGTTTGTTAATTAAATTAATTAACTAAATTCTGAATAAAATAAATAAAAGAGTTATTAAATGAGAGTTGCATTAAATTTGGTGGAAATTTAATGCATGTGATGGATGTGTGAGTGGAGGCATGTTTATGTGATTGGAGCTTCCACCCACATGAATGAGGAAGAGGTGGGGGCACCTCCTTTGGCCACCGGTCAAGGAGAGGGGCTGCCCCCCCTCTCCCCATAAAAGGCCCCCCTCTGCTCCCTCACAAAGCACACCTCCTCATGAAGGATCTGTCTCCCCCACAAGAATTATTTCCCCATGGTCTCGGATTAGCGAGATACATGTTCCTGGGGGCATTTCGTCTAGAAGGAGTTGTTGCTTCTGCTATATCGCTGGAGCGAGGAGGTGGAGGTTGTTCGGTGTACCAGACATGTGTGCGAGCACGGATGCGCTGCTGATTTGCGGTGCTACGACTCCCTATTGATCTTAAGATCAGCAAGCGATCGACTACATCATCCACGAGTCAAATCTCATTACACTTTGTCATTCTTCAAGGGTATGATCTCTATGGATCTATATCCACCCGTTGCTTGTATCTAGGTAGATAGATCTTGGTTCTTAGTAGTTCCCATCGTAGGATTTTTTGTTTTCTATGTTGCGAACCCAACACGAGGTAGCATTCGATTTTATCAAGCCTAGGCATATAATTTTACGCCATCGTACACATGTTGACCTAAGGACCAAGAACAGAGGTTGTACTAACTAATTTGCTTCTATACTCATCACAACCTCTAATAATTTTCTTGTGACTAACTGTTTTGCACCATTGTATTTAGTCATCATATGACTCTGACCACTTCTACAGTCCGCTTGTCCTTATCTACACCCTAGAAGGGTGCCAGCATCAAGCTGCTGGCACCGGCACCGGCCCTAGTTCCTGCAACGGCACCTGTTGACCTAAGTAGGAGAAACAATAGAGGTAGTAACTTAATTCGCTTGTATACTATCATATATGTCTAGGATTAATTGTTGTATAAGAAACCATTTTGCTTGTACACATCTCATATGCCACTCTGACCACTCCTGTAGTCCTCTTACCTACCCCCAGAAGGTAACGAGCATCAAGCTGCTAGCACCCGCACCCACACTGGCCCTAGTTCCTGCTCCAGCACTTGTTGACCTAAGGAGAAAGAATGGAGGTAGTAACTTAATTTGCTTATATATTCATCATATCCTATGATCACTGTCTTGTGAGTAACTGCTGTATAAGAGACCATTTTTCTTCTACACATCTCATCTACCTCTACCATCCCTGCAGTCAGCTTAGCTACCCCTCAAAAGAAATCTAGCATCAAGCTGCTAGCACCGAGACCAGTTCTGGCTCCTGGACCAGCCCCTCTACAATTAACTGCATTGGCACCATCTCCTGCACCAGCACCAGCCCCAGCACATGTAGTGGCACCATCTCCTACACCAGCACCAGCTACCGCTCCAGCCCAGCACAGGCACCAGCACAAGCTCCTTCATCACCCCGGGCAGTGCCTTGTCAGACCGTATCCTACACATGTGTAATTACAAGGTCGCACCGGATTATGTTTGTGAGTATATGGCGGCAGATAAACTGCTTTGAATGTCTTCTCAAGTTTCACATGATTCAGTGCATTGCTCTTATTAATTATACGTTTATCTCTTGCTTTGACTCAGAAATTGCCTAAGAGTGCCACAAAGCAACTCCAGGCCAGACGAAAGGGCATAATAGTTTTCAAGATGTAGAGCGAAGGAGTGCAAATCAAGGGATGCTACACCATTAACTCGACTGATGGGCGCTTGGCAGCTAGTTCTAGGTGGATCAAGTTCCAGAAAGCAGTCAAACTTACCATTGGAAGAATGGTCAAGGTCGATGTATATTGCTACCCTGAATGCTGCATGATGTTCATGAAGTTCCTAGTTGTCTAGCTCTTTGATCACATGCTATTATAATTAATTATGTGGTTTTCCTATCTCCACTGATCATATATGGGTGGTAAAATTGTGATAACCTTTTGCTGGATTGGAGCTATGACTAGTACGTACTGGTATGGTATATCTGTATCTATCTGACGCTTTCCTATATCACCAAATATTATGACAATGATTGTGTTGCAATCATCGAGTGTGTTTGGAGAAAAGGGCAAACTAATCGTGTGACATGGTTTTGAGAGAAGAAACAAGAATTGGCCCTCTCTGTACTCCTATTGAATTTCAATGTCTGTATTGCTGAATCGGCCACTTTGAAATACTTCTGAATTGGTCAAGTTCTGTTGGATATGAACTAGGAATCTATCGATATTTTTATGTCTTATTATGTACTGCTTAATCTTTCAAATTCTACTGAATTTGTCAAAAGTTCTGTCGTTGTTGCTGGACTGCTTGCACTAGAGCTTTTGCATGTATGTCATCAGAACCGTTGGATGTGTTTTGGACATAGATGAGAGGGTAAAGATACAGCATGATTTCACCAAGTGAAGTCATTGGATACTGGCTGTGTTTTAGTGCACGTGGTATGTGTCCCTGGTTCTTTAGATATTTTTACATGAATATCTGTCAAAGGAATTATCGATTTTTCCCTCCTTCGGTGAGGTCTGTGTTTGAATTCGGTGAGCCACACCCCAGTGAAATTTGAGATAGGATCCCATTGACCATATCCCGAAAACCTTTTAATTTAGCCTTTTTGGCATTGCCCCCCACCTCTAAAAAAACTCTGCCTACCCATGTTTTTAAGAAACTAATCCATTATGTGGCATTTTATAAATTGAGGTTCCAGTAGCACTGACCTTTTATTTTACGAGAGATAAGCAAGGACACACGAAATATTTTTTATGAATACTAATACATAACTTATAGGTACTATAATGCTGTTAATGAGAATTTTCATCTGATTTCTGTGGTGTAGTGGAAACACATATGGTTTATATCTGTTGAGGTTTTGAGTTTGAATCATGTCTGCTTGACATAAATTTATTTGGGTTTACATTTTTTTTCATGTAGCAATATTGCTTTACGGAGAGGCTGACATCACGGACCCACCAGCCTCCAGCGTCCCTCGAGTTTAATGGGTAGGTTTGAAAAAAATAAGTTAAGTACTTATATAGAGAGGCTGGCATCAGGGACCCACAAGTCCGAACATACTAGGTAAGCTGACATTCACAAGCTAGAACATACCAAGGAGGATGACATGTGGGCCCTAGCAACAAGACCACACGTGGCTACCGCGTCGAGCAACGTTTCCAAGGTCAAATTAGTAGACGTAGCCAAAAAAAGTCCATCATACACACGTTTCATTTATAGAGACTGACATGTGGGACCTAGTAGCGAGACCTTATACAAGTGATGTATCGAGCAACGTTGCCAAGTTTGAAACAGGGAGGTGCGAGCAAGGAAAAAGTCTAGCATGCACACATTTCATCTAATAAGAGGGACATGGGGGACTACTGACCATAGCCAAGAGAAAATTGAGAAAGGAGCCCAGGGAGCATAGCCCTAACCATTTTAGTTTGACCTTTCAGGGGTCAAGGGACTACTGAGCACAACCTAGTGAAATTTGAGAAAGGATCCCATGGAGCATAGCCTAAGTAGTATATACCATGTAGATCAAACCATGTAGATAGCCAAACTCTTTTTAATTCGGCCTTTTGGGCATTTCCCCCACCTCTCAAAATAAAAGAACTCTGTCTACCCATGTTTTAAAGAAACTGCTCCATTATGTGGCATTTTATAAATTGAGATGTCTGAGAATTTCCATTTTCTATTTTAAAAGAGATAAACATAGACACCCAAAATATTTTTTAGAAGACTGATACATACGTTGTACTAGCACTAATATAGGTTTTATGATATAACTTCTATAAATATCTTTGGTGTAGTGGCAAAGCATTCAGTTTACATCTATTTGATTTGAAGGTCTTGAGTTTGAATCTCCTGTGTATATATATATATATCTTGGGTTTACATTTTTTTCTTCTAGTAATATCGCATTATGGGGAGGCTGACATCGTGGACCCGCAGGCCTGCAGCATCCCTCGAGTTTAATGGTCAGGTTTGAAAAAAAATTAATACCTATATAGAAAGGCTGGCATCAGGGACCCACCCGCAAGAACATACAAGGCTGCATCGGGGACCCACAAGTCAGAACATACCAGAGAGGCTGACATGGGCACCCAAGCAGCAAGACCATACACTGCTACTGCATTGAGCAACGTTTCCAAGGTCAAAACAGTGGACACAGCAGAAAAAAATGTCCATCATACACAAGTGTATTTATAGAGAGACCGATATGTGGGACCTAGTAGTGCGACCTTATATAGGTGCTGCATCGAGCAATGTTTCCAAGGTTGGAACAGGGAGGCGTGAGCGAGAAAAAAGTCCAACATGCACACGCATGTTATAATGAGTGGCTCACAAAAGGACCCAATAGTCTGAAAAAACTCCTGATGAAGTGAGCAACGTTATCAAGTTCGAAACATGGAGGCGCGAGTGAAGAGAAAGTCAATCATACAAACCAGACGTTCTAATGAGAGGCTGACATGTGGCACCTATATGCGTGAACAAATGACAGATTCGTCGAGCAACGCTATCTAGTTTGGAATAGGGTAGCACAAGCGAAGGAAAAAATTCCATCATACACACGATTCTTCTAATGAGAGGCTGACATGGGGGACCCAGCAACATGACTAAACTACAGATGCATCGAGCAACGTTATCGAATTCACATCAAGGAGCGAGGCACAAGCCAAGTAAAAAATCCATCATGCGCATGTTTCTCTAATGAGAGAATGACATGTGGGACCCAGCAGCCTGATTAAATGGCAGAAGCATCGAGCAACGCTATCAAGTTTGCAATAGGGTAGCATGAGCGAAGGAAAAAATCCATCATAAACAGGATTATTCTAATGAGAGGCTGACATATTGGACCCGGCAGCCTGACTAAACAGCAGATGCATCGAGCAACATTATTGAGTTCAAATCAGGGAGGCACGACCGAAAAGCATGGTGTGCTAGAAACACTGACGTCCTGGACCGACACGCCTTAAAAGACTTCGCTGACTCAACATCGAGCGATAAACTGAAAATCTTTCTTGTGCCATGCGCCGGCCGAGCTTCCTTCATGTTTTTAGCAGTTTCGTCATAGTAGAGGGCCGCGAAACCAGAAAAAAAGTATTCCATCAGCCACGGTTGAGCCGAGAAATTTATCGCGGAAGATGCACCTTCTATGACGACCAACAGGCCTAGTCATTGCGGATGGACACTTTTCTTATAGTGACACACATTTCTTCTAATAAGATGATGACATGTGGGGCCCAGTGGCATGACCAAACGGGAGATGCATCGAGTAGCGCTATCAAGTTTGGAACATGGTAGCGCGAGCAAAGAAAAAATTCCAGTATACACATGATTTTTATAATAAGAGGCTAACATGGGGGACCTTGCATCCTAACTAAACGTCAGATAGATTGAGCAATGTTATCGAGTTCAAATCAGGGAGGCATGAGCCAAGGAAAAAATCCATAATGCACACGTTTCTTCTAATGAGAGGATGACATGTGGGACCCAAAAGCCTAATTAAATGGCAGATGTATCAAGCAACACTATCAAGTTCGGAACAGGGTAGCGCGAGCGAAGGAAAAAATTCTATCATACACACGATTCTTCTAATGAGAGGCTGATATGTGGGACCCAACATCTTGACTAAACGTGAGACATATTGAGAAACATTATCAAGTTCAAATCAGGGAGGCACGACCGAAAAGTATGGTCCGCTAGAGACACTGACGTCCGGAACCCACATGCCTTAAAAGAATTCAGCGAGTCAACATCACGCGAGGAATAGAAAATCTTTCTTCTGGCACTCGTCGGCTGAGCTTCCTTCATGTTTTTAACAGTTTTTTCATAGAACAGGGTCGTGGAACTGGGAAAAAGGATTTCCATCAGCCATGGTCGAGTCGAGGAATTTATCGCGGAAGACGCACCATCTACGATGACCAATAGGCCAAATCGTTGTGTATGGAAACTTTTCTTGTAGTGGTACTAATATAGCAACTACTCTAACTCGTTGCCTTCAGCTCCATAGCAGATCTCATAGTCCACTCCTTCAACTCCTCCTGACAGATTTGTCTCCTCGTAGAAGACGTCATCGTGGCACTCTGTGGCATACATCAGTGTATCTTCCTAGTCTTCAGAGTCTAAGCAGGGGATCAAAGGAAAGAGTGAGTAACATCGTTACCTAGAAAGTTCACTATATACAAGGTGGGAAGTTTGACGCCCTAGCTACCACCTCAGACTATAAGTCTTTGGTACTATGCAGTTTTCCTAAATGTTTCTTTAAAGATTGATTTTATTATGAAAACAATGCCCATCAGTCTTCCCAGGTTGACCAGAACTTCATGAAGTTCCTTTCCTGTCGCATTCATAACTCCTTCCCAGAACAGATAGTAACATTTCACAATTCTTACACTCTACAGAGGTGCATTCTTTACCCATAAGAGATCAAATCCTTGTTGCACAACAGGGCGTATTTTCCCATCCAAAATTCCGTGATGTGGGGCCTAGTAACTGATCCAAGTCGCTCACTGTTCTCCTCCATGACCCCAAATGCCAACACGATCCTCCAGGCCAGCCACATCTTTGTTAAGCCCCCTTTCAGGAAAGCTACAACTCTGATAGGCCCCCGAAGACTCTATGAGCCGGTGGTGCCCCTGGAAGGCTCCATAAAAAGGACCGATCGTACCTCTGGCAGCCGCTCACAAATAATCTAGACACCAAAATCGTGGGGCCTAAGGTTTCCCACACATATGTTGGATATGCACAAGGAATCACTAATGGGATTCGTTGCATAGAAGAAAAAAATTCCTACGGTTTGCAACTGCCAAGATTGAATCTAGGAGATACTTTGTAATGGTTATAGATGGATTCACCCTCATTAACAACATCCAATGTTCTCTAATGAGATGACTCTGTTATTAACAACATTGGATCTTACGGAGGGTGAGTCCATGTATTGCCAACATTAGATCCGTAACAGAGTAACCTCTAATAACATTGGACCGTAAGATGTTCCCGCAAACAAATGTGTATGATGTAGATGGTACATGACCATCCTCAAGGATGTGTAGACGATCAATGCCACAGACAGGCAGCGCCTCCGTACCCTGTCACACATTCGGTGTGTCGACGACTCCCGATCCCTTTCTCCAGCCAGGCAGCGGAAGTAGCGGATCCCCAGGAACTCCAATAGCACTACGCCATGGTAGTGGTGGTGGAGGTGAAGGTTTAGAACAGGGCTTCGCCGAGCACCTTTTCTAGTGCCAATGGACAAGGCAAACAGGGGGGAGAAGATGCCAACTTTGGGGCATACGAGAGAGCTTGTGAGAGACTGTATGGAGAGGAGGAGGAGGACACATCCTTTTATAGACTCCATGGGGCTTCCCCCTCCCCTCCTCTCATTCAATCTCTATTAAAGCACTTTAATTCCCTTAAAGGTCTATCCATTAAAGCACTTTAATTCCCTTAAACGTCTTTCCATTAAAGCACTTTAATTCCCTTAAAGGTCTTTCCATTAAAGCACTTTAATTCCATTGTAATGCAATCTCAATTTAATGAACACTTCATTTAATGGGTACTTCATTTAATAAACACATTAACATTTGATCCATTCCTTTGTTTCGATACCTCGACACTATTTTGGCAGTTTCGGCAGAACAATTTTCTGTAGTAGAACAATTTTATGCGATACCATTGACTTCCCATGTGTTCCCTATCCGCTCAAACACGTCGGTTAACCTTAAGTGTGTCTCCCTATGGGTTCGAGAACTATGTAGACATATTCAAGACTTTATCCGATCAATAATCATTAGCGGGACCTAGAGATCCATAACGATTGGCACTAGTTCCACGAAAATCAGATGATCATCAAAATCTCTTTCACTGCAATCAAATTTCTTTTGTCTCGCAATATATTACTTGTCCGAGATTCGATCACTCGGTATCATCTATACCTTGTTTAATCTCGTTCCTGACAAGTAATCTTTTTCTTGTTCCTGTGATATGACATTCTAGTGATCAAATCACTTGCTTGCAAGGCTATGTCAATGTCATATCACCGAGAGGACCCTGAGTATATCTCTCGATCATACGGATGGACAAATCCCAATCTTGATCCACGAGTCTCAACTGACACTTTCCAAATACCTAATGACACCTTTATAATCACCCTATTATGGTGTGACCCTTGATGTAATCAAAGTACTCTTCCGGTGAAAGTGATTGGCGTGATCTCATGGTCTAAGGACATTGAGATACTACGAATGTGATAGCAATTTAAACTTGATGATGTGATTGTATTTCTACATCTACTACGGGTGATTGTTCCTCATATCGTTCTCTAATGATATGACTCTGTTATTAACAACATCCAATGCTTATGATCAGGAAACCTTTGATTATCTGTTAATCAACAAGCTAGTATAAAGTGAGGCTTTAGTAAGAACCTTATCTGTTTATAATTCACACATGTATTAACGTTTCATTATTAATACAATTCTAACATGAAAAATAAACATTTGTTATAAACCTAGAATAGCATAATAACCACTTTATTATTGCCTCTTGAGCATATTCCTTTCAATCACATCGGCATGTTAAGGTCGTCTGCTGACATACGAAAGGAAGAAGATCCAGCTGATTTGTCTGTCCCATTCTAGATCTCATGGTTAACGCGTGTTATATGGTGCTAGAATCACTGATGTCATGGGTTATTAATCCCTATTTTATAAAGTCAACTGCACATGGAATCCTAGATTCCACTGCTAGCTATTATAAATTACCACCACTTAGGTGATAACCAACATTTTATATTATTATAAAAATATTCTTTTCTAGCTCCTTTTGAACGTATATGATAACACAACAAGTTTCAAATACTTTGGGAAACACATCAAAGGACATGAGCAAGTGATGAACTTGCCTTGTGACTGCAAGGTAGTGAAGTCTAATGCTTCCACTTAACCTTGAGCTCCTATTTCTACAAAATACCATCATTGCGCAGTAAAGACAATATTTAAAGAAGCAATAATGAATTATGCATACTAATGTCATGTAATACTTTAGTTTAGTTTCAAAACCCTTTTAAATGTTTTATCCATACAATTATTCTTAAAATATCATTTTGAATGATTAATATATAGTAAACAAGTATTTTATTTTCAATAAATAGACAAAATATGATTTATTATTTTATAAATCCTAAACCATTTTGAAATAAAATAATTAGTAATTTTCTAGTAAAATATACTTATTCAAGATCTTAAAAATGATTTTTATTTATTTTTAGCTATTATCCTTATTTTTATAAAAGTCCACAAAGGAATTCTTGTCTTTAAATAATCCATTTTAGTTTTACCATTTAAGAATATAATTTGGTATTTTCTTAGATAGCTTATATTTTCGTAAACATTTCGAGGTATTATATGTATTTTTCGGATTTTTTATTTATTTGTCTAGAGACTAAATACTCTTAGGGGTATTTTGGAATTTGCAACTTTTTTTACAAATTTAAACATACAATTTATTTTAATCTGGCCCTGGCCCATAGTTCGGGGTAAACCCCCTCTTGTCCCACTGGGTCGGCCAAGCCGACCCAGTCCTCTCTCACTCACCCCTATCACGTGTCTCTTCCCTCTCTAGTGATCCTATGGCACCACTGCCGTCGCCCTTCGGTTTCGGCCGGCTCTTGCCACCTCGACCACCACCGCCGCACTTGTTGACCTAGTGCTTGACGCCGCGTCGATTGGTCCAAGTCAATTTGTTGTTCTCCCCCTCGCCTGGTCGCGTTGACCCCTGCACTAGCGATTAGGGTTTTGCCCTTCTCACCATGCGGTGCATTGGCGGTTTACTTGAAGAATTCATGGTGGTTTGGTGGTGGACCGGTGTGCTCTATCGTCCTCATATTCGACGGTTGCGGTTGGTATGGCTCGACGCAGGTTGCAGGCTTGTCGGTGCTCCTCATGCCAACGGGCCCTCACTTATGCCACGTTTGCTTCCCTTCTTATTGAGTGAGGCTCTCGTGTAAGTCCTTCTTCTCCCTCCTTCTCTCTTTCTCTCTCAATATCTCTCACTTTCTATGGTTTGTAGCCCTAATTAGGGCTTGCCATGTTAGTATTCCTCTCTACTTATACTGGTACTCGCATGATGCTTATATGGCTTGTGCATTAAGGATTGCTTAGTACTGATGTCTATGTTGCCATGTTACTTGATCTCTGTCCTCACCTACCATATAATGTCACTTGTTCTGATTCTTAAGGATTTTAAGTTGTTTTCTCTATACATTGAGTATTTGATTGATCTTCATGTTGCCATGGTATTCATTCATGGTGTATTTTCTACCTAGATGATGTTCTGGTGGAAACATCACAACTTTGTATATGTCTTTGTCAAAGATAGTGATGCTACCTAGTGGGTAGTGAGATATTAGCATCAAAGATTCAGATATGTGACTTAATTTGTGAATGAAGAACTTAGTAGTTCTATTTAAAAATAGATGACAAGATTTGGGAATTGTTTCGTAGATGTACCAGTAATGATTTAATACTTACTGGGATGATTCTTATTGTCGAAATATTCTAATCTTGCTTTCTTAAGATAAGTTCTTAAGTATGAATGATTCCTAGTGTTCTAGGAAGATGATTACCTAAGTTGACTGAATATAAATATGACTATGATTGTATGGATTCCATTGTGAATCCTCCTAGTGGATGGTACATAGTGGTAACCTCCACTATATCTTGATGTTGCCTTGTTTTTACTGAATTAGATCAAGGATGCAAAGACTGAGATTTGATTTTGTTCATAGATAAAGAATAGATGCTATGAGTGTCTATTATCATCCAGTGATGATTTTACACCCTATTTGGGTGTAACTCTGAGGAAATCATCAGATCCATGGGTCATACTCTTAATCTTCGAGGAAAAAAGTATGATGCATGACTAAAGATATAACAACCTGTGATGTTACTGTAATGGTTTTGATTCCTTTGCTTCAATTTGAGAGCTTGTCCATCTCCTTCCTATGAGATTCTTGACCTTCTCTTCCTCATCTAACTCCAAGTTTGGCCATGCCTCGCTTTCTCTGGCTCCTAGCTTGGCCTTACTGAGCTGCTCCCTGCAAGTGAATTTCCTGCTCCTTGATACGTTGCAAACGTATCTATAATTTTTTATGTTCCATGCTTGTTTTATATCTACTTTCTTATGTTTTGTCCACACTTTGGAGTATTTTTATACACTTTCTTGGACTAACCTATTAACAAGATGCCACAGTGCCAGCTGCCTATTTTCCGCTATTTTTGGTTCCAGGAAATTCAGAAAATGAATATTCTCGGAATTGGACGGGACAAAAGCCGAAATCAATATTTCACCGAGGGGGAAACATAGCCATAATACGAGACGGAGAGGGGCCAGGGCCACCCACACCACCTGGCCGCGTGGCCAGGCTTGGCCCGCTCTAGGGGGTGGTGTCGCTGCCTAGGGCACCGCCTCGGCCTCCCCTTTCGCCTATAATATGCCCCCGATATAGAAACCCTAAGGACACGATCAAAATTCCACAAAAGAGTCGGTAGCCGCCATCATCTCCATCCCTAGATCGGGAGGGATCTGAAGCTCTTCTCGGCACCCTGTCAGAGGGGAGAATTCACCCTGGAGGCCTTCTTCATCACCATGCAAGCCTCCGGTGTGATGCGTGAGTAGTTCATCCTTGGACTACGGGTCCATGTAGTAGCTAGATGGTTGGTTCTTCTCCTTTGTGCTACCATGTCTAGATCTTGTGAGCTCTGTTAATGATCAAGATCATCTATTTGTAATCATACATGTTCTGTTTGCGGGGATCCGATGGATATTGAGATGTTATTTCAGATTGATTATTGATTCTATCATGTCTTTGTTATTTGTGATCTTGCATGCTCTCCGTTGTTAGTAGATATCTTGGCCGGGTAGATGCTAGCAACTCCAAGAGGGAGTATTTATGCTCGCTAGTGGGTTCATGCCTCTAGTAATCTGGGGAAGTGACAGAAATCTCTAAGGTACTAGATGTGTTGTTGCTACTGGGGAGAAAATAGCAATCCTTTGTTCATAGAACAATCGTATTGTTTACTATACACGCAATGTGGAATGCAATTATCTGTTGCTTGCAACTTAATACTAGAGGGGGTTCGGATTGATAACCTGAAGGTGGATTATTAGTCATAGATGCAGTTGAATTAGGGTCTATGTATAATGTTGTAATGCCCAATCAAATCTCATAGGAGTCAAGTTGATTAGTATATGCATGTGTGCTTTCTCGGTGTCTGTCAATTGCCCTGCTGTAATTTGTTCACCCAACATGTCATCTATCTTAAGGAGAACTACCACTAGTGAACTATGGACCTCGGTCCTTTTTTTTACCATCAGTCTACAAATGTTTACTGTTTTCTGTTTACTTTCTGCAAGCTTTTACTTTCTTCCACACAATACGTTTAATCCTTTGTTTTTAGCAAAACCGGTGAGATTGACAACCTCACTATAAGTTGGGAGCAAAGTTTTGTGGTTGTGTTGTGCAGGATTCCAAGTTGGAAACAACACCTTGGAGGTGTTTCCTTGCTCCTACTGGTTCGATAACCTTGGTTTCATAACTGAGGGAAAACATGCTACTGTGCTCATCATACCTTCCTCTTGGGGTTCCCCAACGAGCTCGATATATTTTGGGCCATCAAGCACATTTTCTGGCGCCGTTGTCGCGGAGTCGAGGACATCTTCACAAGGGGAGTCCCCCATAACCAATCTCTTTACTTTGTTTTATTTGATTTTCTTAGTTTATTTTTGCTTCGTTTCCTTGTTTCTTTATCAAAACCACAAAAAAATAGTTGTACTAGTTTGCTTTCTTTATTAAAAACACACAAAAATGACTACTCTTGAAAACACTAAGTTGTGTCACTTCACTAGCACCAACAACAATGATTTCATGTGCAATTGCTCCACATGTTCCTAAAGCTACTTTCTTTGAAATTAAACCTGCTTTACTCAATCTTGTTATGAGAGAACAATTTTCTGGTATTGGTACTGAAGATGATGATGCTCATCTTAATAACTTTGTTGAACTTTGTGAGATGCAAAAGGATAGGGATATAGATAGGGATATTATTAAGCTTAAATTGTTTCCTTTCTCTTTGAGAGGAAAAGCTAAAGAATGGTTACAATCCCTAACTAGAAATAGTATTGATTCTTGGACTAAATGCAAAGATTCTTTCATTGGAAAATACTATCCTCCTGCTAAGATTATATCTATGAGAAGTGAGATAATGAAATTTAAACAATCTGATAATGAACATGTTGCTCAAGCTTGGGAAAGAATGAAATCTTTGGTAAAGAATTGTCCCACTCATGGACTGACTGCTTCGATGATTATCCAAACCTTTTATGTTGGATTGAATTATTCTTCAAGAAATCTACTGGATTCTGCTGCTGGAGGTACCTTTGTGACCATTACTTTGGGTGTTGCAACAAAGCTTCTGGATAATATGATGGTTAACTATTCTGAATGGCACACTGAGAGAGCTCCACAAGGTAAGAAGGTAAATTCTATTGAAGAAACCTCCTCCTTTAGTGATAAAATTGATGTTATTGTGTCAATGCTTGTTAATGGGAAAGCTCATATTGATCCAAATCATGTTACCTTAGCCTCTTTAGTTGCTTAAGAAGAGCAAGTTGATGTGAACTTTATAAGAAATAATAATTTTAGCAACAATGCCTACAGGAATAATTTTGGTAATAATAACTATAGTGTCAACACCCGGATTTTTAATCCCAGATGCCTATTATGCCATACATCGCAATCCCATGATTACCATTTTTTCGAGACACAACAGATTGGATATCATAGTACATCATCCATTACAAACCATAAATAAGGTCTTACACAAAATAAAGGATCTCATGATCCAGTCTTATTACAATCAAGTAGCGGAATAAATAGCGTAGCGGTGGGGTCCATCTTCAGAGTCATAGGCAATGCTGATGTTGGGAGATAGTCCTAGTTATCATAGCCGTCCTGCTGTCCTTCATCTTAGTAATCTCCTTCATAGTCTGGCCATAGGAATAGCCAAGGAAAAAAGCCATGAGTACTCTTTAAGTACTCGCAAACTATCACTAACAAGTAGTATAGTTCTAATAGGAATGCTAACTCTAAGTTAAATTGTGAAGTTAAGTTTGAAACCTAAGCGGAGTTTATTAACAAAGAAAGATGAAAGAAGTTTGAAAACACCTAAGTGGAAACTTAATTGTCATAGTCACAACTCTGTTGTGGTCAAGTCATGTCACAATTCATTTCATAAGTTGTTTTGAAAAACATCTGACAACGGAATAGTATGGCCACTCCAACTGTCCATAACCGCGGACACGGCTATTCGAATAGTTTGACACTCTACAGAGGTGGTACACTTTCACCACAAGATTCGATACATCTTTCAGGGATAACCCTGAATCATCATATTTAGTATGCAGATAATCAAACATAACCTTTTCTTTACACACCCTAGTATAAGCACCTCTCCTATGAGCATGGCATCCCAACCATGACCATCTGCCATCTTGGGCACTGCATAGGTGGACAACATTGAGAGGTAGCCTCAACTCAAACCTTTCCCGTGAGGGAACTAATACTAATGCATATAAACTTCTGGCTAAGCCTTACCCAATTCAGGTGTTGTGGTTATATGATAAAATTGGAATGGTATCGCATCTGAACCCAACCATCAGTTTTGTAAAAGGGCTAAGGCTCATGCCTCAACATTTTCATCATCATCATAACCATTTGTGTTTCTCAACACATGTCAAAACATCTCAATAGAATGACTCATCATTCCAAGGTTTTCACAATTCATTTTCACCAAGTATTCCCATCTAAAGTGAATCAAGTTTTGGTTTAGTTCCAACTACTAAGTTAAGAGTGTTGACTAAGGTGGGATGCTAATCTCAATCTCATGCCATAGAATGAAATCTAAGTCTAACAAGATAGGTCAAGTTTTATACTCTTTATGCTACCTTTAAACAAGTAAAGGACTTTGGTAAAGTAAAGAAGGTAAAGCTTGTAAATAAAACTTGGAGTAGGTATAATTCAAACTGGTATAACCAAAGCATGCCTAATGCCTTTGCTTTGGTTATCTAGCTTGCAAGGGTTAGCTTGCATTGTTAAATGATGGCTTGCTAGTATAATAATTGCAAGTGTTAGCTTGCTCAGTTTACTTGAAGTGCTAGGCTTGCCTTGGGTAGTGAAGTGGTTGAAGTTTTCTTCCTCCTCCTCTTGGTAGAACTCCTCCTCCTCGTAGACTTGGTCGGTACTATCGTCTATAAATACATATGGAGATACACAATCACCAAACAATACTTAACTAGTCTACTTAGCATACTAAGAGACACATTTGATGATCTATTATCATCACAAGCATCACAAGGTTTAATGGACTAGCTTCATTTCTTTTTATTTGAGAAAAGTAATTTCTACTCATTGAAATTAACTAAGATTTAATATTCTCTAATTAAAATAGGGGTTCATGTGGACACATGTCCTCACCACATATTATAACATATGGGAATGTGATTTAAAGGTTGGATCACATTTTAATAAGTTTAATTTTAATAATTAATGATTTAAAGTGACTAGAAATGCCTATATAGCATTATTTTGGTACTAGTCCAAAGTCACTGCATGCAAACCTTAATATTATTACATATTCAAATAGGTATGGTTAAATGTGATTTTTGAGAGTTGGAATCAACTCCAAAGCTACTATGGTTGATTTTATAAAAATGTTTGACTGTGCAAAAGCTTATGGCTTGTTATTTTAACTAGGAGAGATCTCTAACTCTAAATGATTTAAATCCAATGGGCTTGGATAGAGATTTTCAGTAGCTTTCCAACAAAATTGAAATCACTCAATTTGGTTCAGTAAATCTTCCTGGATTGATTTTTAAACTAAGGGACATAATTGATTTTAAACCTAAATAGAAAAAAACTAATTTGAATTACTAGGTCAGCGCAGGAAACTAAATGGGCCGGCCTAGTGGCGCTCCACGACGCTGATACGTTCAAAACGTATCTACTTTCCCGAACACTTTGCTATTGTTTCTCCTCTATACTTGTGTAATTTGGATGCAACTAATGCGGACTAACGGTGTTTTCAAAAGAATTAGCTTGGTGTCTACTTTTTGTGTAGAAAACCAACTATCAGGAAAATTCCCGGAAAATATGCCAAAAATCCTATTTCACCCGAAGACTCCAGGAGCCAGAACACGAGAAGGAGAAGAGCCAGGGGGTGGCCACACCACCTGGTGGCACGGGCCAGGCCAGGCCGCGCCAGGGGGTGGTGTGGGCCCCCCAGGCACCCCCTCGGCCTCCCTCTTCGCCTATAAGGAGCCTTCTGACCTAAAAACTTCGGGGGGGGTCTTTGTTTTTCCAGAAGGAGTTTCGTTCCGCCGCCACCACCAGATTCCACGAAACAGCACCAAAAACTCCGTTCTGGCACCCTGCCGGGACGGGGAATTGGAGGAGATCATCGCCATCATCATCATCATCGCTTCTCCATCGACCATCCATGTTTCCCCCATCTAGGAGTGAGTAAATCCCCCGCTGTAGGCTATGGGGATGGTAGGGATTGGATGAGATCGTTCATGTAATGGCATCAGATTGTTAGGGCATGGTGCCTCGTATCTTTTATTAGTGCTTTATGACTTTGTTGCGACTTGTTGTGCTTAATGCTTGTCACTAGGGCCCGAGTGCCATGATTTCAGATCTGAACATGTTATTGATTCATTATGATAGTATTGTTTTTGGTCTAATCTCACAGTTGTATACACGCGTTGTTGTCCGGAACCTATGGCCCCGAAGTGACAGAAATCGGGATAATAGGAAGGGAATGGCTTTGATGTGAGGATCACATGTGTTCACGGAGTGTTAATGCTTTGCTCCGGTGCTCTATTAAAAGGACCACCTTAATTGCCAATAGTTCCCTTGAGGCCCCGCTGCAAACGGGCTAGCAGGACAAAAGATGTTGTGCAAGTTCTCATTGCGAGCACGTATGACTATATGGAACACATGCCTAGGATTGTCTAGTACTTGGATGCTTTATCTTATTTATCTGCAATTGCCCTATGTTCTGATTGCTATGTGAATTGTCTTGTCCATGCAACGCCCGTCCATCCATCCCTATGCCTACCGCACTCGAATCCCACTGTTTACTACTTTTGTTACTACTGTCTTTGCTTTACTACTGTTGTTACTTTACTATTCCTACTACAAAACTGTTGCTACTGATAAACTACTGTGAGCAAGATTGTTTCCAGGTGTAGCTGAATTGACAACTCAGTTGTTAAGGCGTATAAATATTCTTTGGCTCCCCTTGTGTCGAATCAATAAATTGGGTTTCACTTCCCTCGAAAATACTACGATACACCCCCTATACTTGTGGGTCAACAAGACTATTTTCTGGTGCCGTTGCCGGGGAACATAGCTTTATTTATCAAGTTCACTTGGATTCTATACTATTCGTTGATACCCATCCATCATGGGTAAGTCTCGTGATGGCAAGTTTCCTATTTTACCATCCACTACAAGAAGAGGTACGGTTCTGAACACCTCTATTTCTCTTGATTCACCGTCTGTTCTGAGTAAGTTCCTTACACCACCACATACACATGTTACACACACTGCTACTACTGATGAATCTGAAACTTCTGATGCTTAGGATGCTGCTTCTACTGTGCTTGATAAGAGTTGTTCATTAGGTCCTTTCCTAGATGCTAGGATTGCTAGAACTATAGCTGGAAATACCGAAACTCCTAATGAAGACACTACCACACCTGTTAGCTCACCTGAGTCTAGTGAGAGTTATGATATTGAAGATGGTTATGTTGAGATGACAGATGAGTTTATTAAGGAATGTAAGAACACCCATGATAGGACCGCTGCTAAGAGTCTCCTTGAGAGGCGTACTATTAGACCGAAATTATATCCTGCTGCTAAGTTTGCTGCTTCTCCCATAAATATTATAGATGAAGATTATGATTTCTATCTTGATCTATCTTACATAGCTATTGTCGAGAAAGAACCTTTTTGTGGGACTAAGAATGAAAGTGCGGTAGCACATATGAATGAACTTTCTACCATGAGTGGCTTGTTTTCTGATGATATTAAGATGCGTACTTACTTTGTTGCTAAGATTTTTCCCTTTTCACTGAAAGGAGAAGCTAAAAGTTGGTTTAGTAATTTACCTCCTGGATCTATTGATAGCCCTGAGTGCTTGATTAGTACTTTCCTGCATAAATATTTTCCTCCCAGTGGTAGACATGCTATTTTGCAGGAACTTTTTGATTTTAAACAGGGAGAAAAAGAGGTATTGCCCGAATCTTGGGCAAGGTTTTGTGCTTTGATTCATGCACAAGCTGGAAGTCCATTACCTAAGAATGAGCTTCTTGATATATTTTATAATGGACTAACCAAAGAATCTTGGACATACCTAGATAGTTGTGCTGGTTGTGTTTTCAGGAATAGGACTCCTAAGGAAGTTGAGGAATTAATGGCTAAAATAAGCAAGAATTATGAAGATTGGACTCCTCCTAAACAAGCTATACCTGAAGTAATTGTACCTGAACCATCTATTCACGTGCCTATTCCAACATCAAAGAAGAGGGGAGTTATTGAATTAAATGATGAAGTGATGAAGGAAGCTAAGAAATGTCTTAAGGAGAAGGGAATTAAAGCTGCAGATGTCAAGAATTTACCTACTATAGAAGAATTATGTAAGCTTATTCCCTACTCACCCACTATTGAGGTACACTCTCTCCAAAACTTTGATGAACGTGATATCCCTTCTTCTAAACCTCCTCATCAATGCTTAGAAGAATTCGATATCTTTATTATTAAGCAAGATAACTTTAATAAAAGGGTGCAAAATCATCTAATGGAAAACACTAGAGCTATTTTTGAGTTGAAAGATATTGTGGAAAGAACCTCTAATGATGTTAAAATGATTGTTAAACACTTTCAAATGGTTCAAACTCAAATAGATCAACTCGTTAAAGTGCAAAACGACTTGCTAGTTAATGCTGCTAAAGAAAAACATGCTTATGAAATTAGAACTAGAAGTGGTGCTACTACCCAGGATCCTCTATATCCTGAGGGGCATCCCAAAAGAATTGAGCAGGATTCTCAACAAGCTGAAAATGGTGGTTCTACTCGTAAGAAAAGGAAAAAGAAACATAAAACTGTTGTAGAACCCTCTGAACCTGCTATAGATCCTAATAGTATATCTATCTCTGATGCTGAAACTGAAAGTGGTAATGAAGAAAATGTTGTTCCTAATGAAGAAAAAGTTGAAGAAGAACCTGAAAACCACACTAAGAATACTAAATACACCAAAGAATATTTTATTGCTAAGAAACATGGTAGTGAAAGAGAACCTTGGGTCCAAAAACCTATGCCTTTCCCTGATAAGAATCACAAGTCAAAGGAGGATGAACATTATAATAAGTTTTGTGAGTGGATGAGACCTTTATTCCTACAAATTCCTTTGACTGATGCTATCAAATTGCCTCCTTATTCAAAGTATATGAAGGATATTGTCTCGAATAAAAGGAAGATCCCTAATGAAGAAATTTCTACTTTGCTTGCTAATTATTCCTTCAATGGTAAGGTTCCTAAGAAACTTGGAGATCCAGGGATTCCAACTATCCCTTGATCTATTAAGTACAGTTATGTTAGAACTTCTTTGTGTGATTTGGGAGCTGGAGTTAGTGTTATGCCTTTCTCTATAAGAGGCTTTAGCTTGAAAAATTGATACCAACTGATATATCTTTGCAAATGGCTGATAAATCTACCACTATTCCTGTGGGTATATGTGAGGATGTACCTGTTCAGGTGGCTCACAATTGCTTGATATTAACTGATTTTGTTGTGCTTGAAATGCCTGAAGATGATAATATGTCTATTATTCTTGGGAGACCTTTTATTAATACTGCAGGAGCTGTTATTAATTTTAATCAAGAAAGGTGACCTTCAATGTTAATGACAAGGAACATACTGTCTATTTCCCCAAGAAGATTGAAAGGACTTATGGTTTGAATTCAATTGAACATGTTGAAGGCATTCAAGTTGGAGAAATATATTGTCCCATACCAAGAGAAAAATTTGAAACCATTATGATTGGGACCATTGCTATCAAGGTTAAGGTAACATAATCATTAGTGGAGTACAAAGTTTTGTCTCATATGCAATTGTTTTGGTAGCAATACATGATAAACCTTGCTAACAAAAGGATTCCATTGAACAAAACAATGTTTTCATTATGATTATCTCCATTCATTTCTATCTTTTGCATTTTAGTTTTTGCTTTCGTTTAGTTTTCTTTGTGTTGTTAGTTGCTTGCATGTTAGAACTTCTGTAGTTCTAGCCTTGTTTTGTCTTTGCATCATGTTTCCAAAAGAAAAAAATCTGTCTGTCAGAAAAAATCATTCTTCTATTTCTGAAAAATGCCCAAAAATAAAGTGTCTCGAAAAATTCCAGAAAATTCATATTAAATTTTTACGTGAAAAAGGGGCAAAGGAGTACCTGGGAGGTACCAGGGGGGCCCACCAGGCAGGCACACCACATGGTGGCGCGGCCAGCCTTGGGTGGCGCCATGCCCTGGTGTGGGCCACCCCTGGCCCCCCACTAACTCTCTCACCTGCCACTTTCTTCGCTCTCCCGAGTAAGCTCCAGTTCATAGCTCAAAATGGCGTTCTTGCTGTGCTTGCTCTCGATTTTTTCGATCTCCTTGCTCAGCCCATCTTTCTTGCTGAAATTTGGAGCATTTGTTCCCAGGTATGTGACTCCTCCCCTTGTCCAGGTAGATTTGTGTTTAGTGGATTATATGTTGAGTATTTTGCTGCTGTAGGTGACTGGTTATGAGAGCTTGCAAGCTTGTTTGATGCTTAGAGATATAGTTTTGATGCATGTTTAGGCCTCTTGCAAGTCCCTATGAGTAGAATCCTTCATTATATTTACTTTGCAATCACTTGTTTAATAGGTGTTTAAATTTCAGAATACCAAGCATGAACAACCATACTTTTGGAGAGATATTTGAGAGTGATGCACCTAGGAGGTCGAGGCCCTCGAGGAAAGCCTCTCAAACTAGGCCATCATACAATGAAGATCTCATTGCAATTCGTATTGGTAGTGAAAGGGATGATGGGATGCTCACCCATCCTCTTTTCCTTGTTTTACTTTCTTACAAGCTGCAGGTATTCTTGATGATTTCTTGCTACTGATTGAGAGGGTTGGTTTGACCTCATATATGCAAGATGAGAGTGCACAATACGCTATGCTCACCAAAACTTTTGTTGAGAGCTTCACGTTCACTAACACACCCTATCAGTCTACTGTCTCTATTAAAATCTATGATCTGCCCTTCACCATGCCTTTGGAGAGATTTTGCAGTATTGTGGGTGTGCATATGACAGGGACCGTGAAGAAAATTCGAGGGCGACCCGCTGATTTGTTGGAGCTTTACCGAGGGGTGACCAATGATGATGACCGCGTGGTGCAGCGTGGAAAGATAAGGATTATCCAACTCCCTACTCTTAGATACTTTGCTTATTATCTTGCTACTAGTGTACTAGGTAGGGAGAACACAAGTAATATCTCCAACTATCATTTAGCATTCCTTGCTGCTGCGCTTAACAATGATACTCGGTACAATCTTGGCTCGCTTATTGCTCGCCGCCTAGCTGCTAGGGGGCCTATCTATGGGGGCATCCTTGCCTCGCGTATAGTCAATGCATTAGGTCTTTCAGTAGATCCCTATGATGCTATGTTGGCACCACAGAGGCTTGACCTTGTTGCCATGAAAACTCATCACTTTGTCACTGCTACCTCTGATTTGAACAATCTAGTATATAGGATGTTTTTCACTGACGGGGATGAAAGGGAGATCCTTTTGCCACAGCCTGCTTTGTTTAGTGTTCACAGGAGACCGTGGTCACGCTCCAAGGAGGAGGTGGACGAGCAGCTTCTCTTGCTGGGTTTCCACGAGCAGCACCAGGAGGATGTGCCCTCCTATGATTACTCCGTGCATTACGGAGGGATGTACTCGAGCTCGCACCAGGATGAGAGGACCTCTTCGTCGTACCAGGGTGACACTTCATCCTGGCCAGCTTGGGATTGATACCCACTTAGGCCAAAAGCCTAAGCTTGGGGGGAGGTACGCCGACACCGCACTCATCTCCATATCATGTTGCGTCGGTACTTTGTATATTCATGTTTTCGTTCTCTTTTTAGTTTTCGTCCTTCTTTGCTTTTTCTTTCTAAAAACACAAAAAGACCAAAAATATTTTTGTTGTTTCTCTTTCGTTTGCTTCTTCTTTTTGCCTTGGTTTGTTTTTCCCTTTTTGCTTTGTTTGAACTATTCAAAAAACCCAAAAATATTTTGCTTTGCTTGTTTCTCTCTTTTGGTTCTTATTTAAAAATCGAAAACACCAAAAATATTTGTCGTTCTTCTTTGGTTTTTGCGAGTTTGCTTCAGGGTTCGGCAGTCCTCAGTGGATATTGGTTTCATATTATTATTCAAGCCACACAAGTGAAGAGCAATAATGAGGATCAATGACAACTTGAGGCATGGTAAGAGGATGGTAACGAACTCTATTTGTTTTCATTTTTGTACATATACTCATCATTGTGGGCATGCTTAGTCCGTTCATGTGGAGTGTATGTTTTCTCTGGATGCTTAGTAGTTCTTGCTTTCTTATGATTAGCTCCAGCTCACTAATAGTTTGTAGCATGTCTTATGAATGTTTGCTTGCATTTCTCTATTCATAAATTGGTATGACATCGTGGTATCCTCCACTTAATGTTTCATTTGAATTGACTTGGCACATACTCACGCATGCACAGGACTGTCATAATCAATTAAGCCTTGATGAATTATTTTGCCTTGAGGATCTTGAATCACTTTCATGCCATGGGTAGTCCTGTTTTGTTGCAAGCATGATAATGAGAGCTATTGCTCTCTCGTTTGTCGCTCCCTTACTTTTGCTAGCCTTCACTTCCACTGAGTGTTTTACTCATGTTTGAAACTCCCTAAACTAAATATTTCCAAAGTGTCCACCATACCTACCTATTAGCATCATTTGCTACTCCCGTGCATATTCAATATGCCTTGTTTTCTTCCGAATAATATGTTTGCTTGTTATGGGAAAATTAGTTAGTAAAGCTCGCATCAACTTGATGGCACACTTTATTTCCTGCACTTAATAAACCTAAACCATTGTGAACTCTCCATGAAAGTTATATGCTTGTAAATTATAGGCTAGGGATTAGCAGAACCGTGCTGTCACGGGGAACGCTTTCAACACTTGTAAATATATACCCAGTTGATACCTTGCTCTTTTGTTTGTGAATGTCGTCGGTGAGAAATAAAGGGGGAGCTTGTAAGTCCATGGAGTTATGTATGTGTGTTAGAGAAACGCCTGGGCCGCTGGTCTAATTCATGCTGACATGGTGGAAACCTACATCATAACCATAATGATATCTATGAAGCATTCTTCTTATAAAAAACGAGAGAGATAGATATTGAGAAAAAGAAAAAAATAGAGTTTTGTGAAAAGAGGAAAGAGAGAAAAAAGCACAATTTTCCCATGGTAAATAAGAAGATTGCTGAGATCTTCATTGTCTGTTTGCCTTGTCATTTTGATATGGGGATTCTTCCGTATCATCGGGCAAGGGGTACCCCATTAGCGGTTCTCAATGATACGCAGATACTTACAATGACAATAACTTACCGGTAACTAAGGTTGAGTAGCATGAGGAGCGGCCCTCGTACTCAAGGGACTTGGGATTTTCAATTTATAGTCTGTCAAGCATATAACTCAGATTGGACCTCACTTTCACCTTAACCACATTAAAGATGCCTATGATAGGGGCAATGAGAGCTCAAAGTTAACGAGTACCATACTTTCAGCATTTGGAAGCCTTTCAAAATTATTCAAAACCTTTTCTTCTACTTGTTGAGTCTCCACATATTCTTTGAGCACCTTCTTGAGAGCATAGTTGTCATTCTTTGTGTTTGTTCCATTACTTTATTATTTGTGTTATGACTTCGATGCTTGTATCCTTGATATCTTTACTTCTAGTCATCACTTGAACTTCAGAGGTGCCTTGGCATTCATAATCAAAGGGCAAGCAAGATACCACTCTATCATACCTTTTTATGAGCATTGTAATGTTGCTTATGTTTGTGCTTCGTGCTACTTATTATTCTTGAGTGGAATCTCTTCATAGCTTGCAATGACTTTTAAGTAGACTCAGTAGCATACTCTTTATTATGAACTGTCTAAGTAGTTGATCACATTGCTGAGAATATTTACATCATATGAAGCAAATGTGCTCGTGAAAGTTCTTTTATCACACTCAGTTTTCAACTGAATTGCTTGAGGACAACCAATAAGATAAGCTTGGGGCGAGTTGATACGTCCAAAACGTATCTACTTTCCCGAACACTTTTGCTATTGTTTCTCCTCTATACTTGTGTGATTTGGATGCAACTAATGCAGACTGACGCTGTTTTCAGCAGAATTGCCTTGGTGTCTACTTTTTGTGCAGCAAACCAACTATCAGGAAAAATCCCGGAAAATATGCCAAAAATCCTATTTCACCCGAAGACTCCAGGAGCTAGAATACGAGACGGAGAAGAGCCAGGGGTGGCCACACCACCTGGTGCCGCGGGCCAGGCCAGGCTGCCCCAGGGGGTGGTGTGGGCCCCCCCCAAGCACCCCCTCGACCTCTCTCTTCGCCTATAAGGAGCCTTCTGACCTAAAAACTTCGGGGGGGTCGACGTTTTTCCAGAAGGAGTTTCGCTCCGCCGCCACCACCAGATTCCATGAAACAGCACCAAAAACTCAGTTATGGCACCCTGCCGGGACGGGGAATTGGAGGAGATCATCGCCATCATCATCATCATCGCTTCTCCATCCACCATCCATGTTTCCCCCATCTATGAGTGAGTAATCCCCCGCTGTAGGTTATGGGGATGGTAGGGATTGGATGAGATCGTTCAGGTAATGGCAACAGATTGTTAGGGCATGGTGCATAGTATCTTTTATTAGTGCTTTATGACTTTGTTGCGACTTGTTGTGCTTAATTCTTGTCACTAGGGCCCGAGTGCCATGATTTCAGATCTGAACATGTTATTGATTCATTATGATAGTATGGTTTTTGGTCTTATCTACAAGTTGTATACACACGTTGTTGTCCGGAACCTATGGCCCCGAAGTGATAGAAATTGGGATAACCGGAAGGGAATGTCTTTGATGTGAGGATCACATGTGTTCATGGAGTGTTAATGCTTTGCTCCGGTGCTCTATTAAAAGGAGCACCTTAATTACCAGTAGTTCCCTTGAGGACCCACTACAAACGGGCTGGCAGGACAAAAGATGTTGTGCAAGTTCTCATTGCGAGCACGTATGACTATATATGAAACACATGCCTAGGATTGTCTAGTACTTGGATGCTTTATCTTATTTATCTGCAATTTCCCTATGTTCTGATTGCTATGTGAATTGTCTTGTCCATGCAATGCCCGTCCATCCATCCCTATGCCTACCGCACTCGAATCCCACTATTTACTACTTTTGTTACTACTGTCTTTGCTTCACTACTGCTGTTACTTGACTATTCCTACTACAAAACTGTTGCTACTTATAAACTACTGTGAGAAAGATTGTTTCCAGGTGCAGCTGAATTGACAACTCAGTTGTTAAGGCTTATAAATATTCTTTGGCTCCCCTTGTGTCGAATCAATAAACTGGGTTTCACTTCCCTCGAAAATACTGCAATACACCCCCTATACTTGTGGGTCATCAGGCGCAGAGGGCCACTGACAAGGGAGGTCCGCATGTCAGCGACACTTAAAACCCGAAACGGTACGGGGTGATCTGGGCCACACGATTAGAACATAGATCGACAGCTCACGGCCGTCGTGGACGACGGACTCGTGGCCGGCGAGACTGAACCCTAAACGGTCGGTAGGGGTCTACTGGGGACGTACCAGGGATCCAGCTAGTGCAGCGAGGCGGGCTAACGAACTGGTGGACGATGGCGGACTCAGGCGAGGTCGTGGCAGGGGCTGAGGTGGATGGAATCGATGACCACGTCTCCTCCTCTACAGTGGCTACCTCCGGTGCAATTTCAGAGAACAGCGGCTCGAGCGGCTCCGGCGAGAGAGGGGAAACGGTCAGTGGAGAGAGGGGAGTGGAATGGTGTGGTGATTGAGGCTGGGGGTGGCCTCCTTATATAGGCTCGCCGAGGGGACCGAAGGGCGTGGGCGGAGCTCATCGGTGACGGTGAAACAGGGGCTACCGGCGTGGGCGAGGTAGGCGAATGGTGGGTGGTCTGCTGGCGGTCAGCTACGGTGCAATGGCGCGGCCAGGGGCGGTGCCTAACGGTCAGGAGCTTCCCGCGCTCCTAGAGACAGAGGCGGTGCTCGACGTGGCTCCCGACGACTGTGGGTCATGCGGCGGTGCACGGGCGTGTCTGGCAGGGTGCTGGGTTGATGGCGGAGCAGCGTGTGCGATTTGGTGTCGGGGCGCGGTCTGAGGCGTGCTAGCGGCAATCGTGCTCTGGCTGCACGAAGAGAGAAAGGGCAGCGAGGCTGTGGGGTGGTCCAGTGGCTATATCCGGTCGTGGGGTGGACTGTGGGCAACGGTAGGGTTGGACGGAGCTAGGGGACGTGCTGGAATGGCGCGGCTTGGTCTCTGGCGTCCTGCCCACGTTCGGTTGGCGGTGACCATACTTGGGTGGCGCTGCGGGGAAGGGGGAGTGCTGGTCTGTGCTTAGTTAGGCTCAGGGGGACAGAGGAGAGATGAGAGGGTCCAGAGGGGGACAAAGGCTTAACTAGCAACAGTGTTAGTTAGGCCAAATGATTTCTCCCTGCCACCTGTTCGATCAAACGGCCGCATGAGAGAAAGTTTTGAATTTTTTAAAGATTTTTGGTGGAGTGGTGTAACTTATGCTTGAGTATCTAGGTTTGCTTGGGATTTTGAAATGGAGTTCATTTTAGTAGTTTTTGAGAAAGTGTGCTCTATACATATGAACTACATTCAATTTTCAATTGTCATTTAAATTTGGTGTTTGAAAGTTTTTGGGATGAAACAAGCCGGGCCTTGGCACATCACTACTTGTACTAGCAAGGGGTGCAAAGATCCACAATTTTCTCTATTTGAAAATGAGTGCTAGGAATAGCCAAAGTGGGCTATGTGATTAAAATGGCAAAAGTGACCATTTGCTTATTTAATTCTTTTTTATTTATTTTTCTTTGGGATTTGCTTGGGGATGATCTAGATGATGTGTAAGTCACCTTAGAGTCATTTTACAATCAATAGATCACTCAATCATGGCAATTCAAACAACTCCTATTTTAAATGCACACACATATGAATGCTTAAAGAATTTTAAATAGAAAAAGTTTTTGTTAACCCTAAATTGGATAGATTTGATCTTGATCACTTGGATTAAAGTTTTGGGATGTTACATATAGTCCATATCCTCCCAATAATATTAGTGCTTATGGAAATTCCTACAACAATAATAGGAGTGCTCCCTCTGAACTTGAAGTTATGCTTAAATATTTTATTAGTAAACAAATTGCTTTCCATAAAACTATTGAGGAAAAACTCTCTAATGCTGAAAGAAATATAGCATCATTGGCTGAAGCACAATCTTCTTTTAATAAAATGGCTGCTAAACCTAAAACTATTGAAAATCCCTTTGATGCTACTAATGCCATACAAGTTAGAATTGATGAGAATGTTAGACTATTAGCTGAATTGCATGGTAAGTGGGAAAGAGAAGATGAAATTGCTAGAAATATTAGTGTTTCTACTATCACGACCACTAGTGTTGAAGCTAGTAATATCTCTACTACTTTAGATGATAATTCTGATTTTGATCTTCATGATTGCAATATCTCTGAAGTAATTAAGTTCCTAAAAAATCTTGCTAAAAGTCCTAATGCTAGTGTTATGAATATGGCCTTTACAAAACACATTACTAATGCTCACATAAATATTAAAGAATAAAAGATGAAACATAAAGCTTCTATTCCTATGAAACTAGAAGATGGTTGGGAACCCATGATTAATATGAAAGTGAATGATTTTGATTTCAAATCTTTATGTGATCTTGATAGTAGTGTTTCTATTATGCCTAGAAGGATTTATGATATGCTTGATTTGCCACAATTGGAAGATTGTTATTTAAATGTCCCACTTGACTATAATGCTAAAAAGAAACTCATGGGAAGTATTAATGATGTTCTTATTATGGTTAACAATGCCTATGTCCCCGTTGATTTCTATGTTTTGGATGTTGAATGCAATGCTTTGTCCTATTACTTTGGGGAGACCTTTCCTAGAACTGCTAGTGCCATTATTGATATGAAAGAAGGCACCATTAAATATCAACTCCCACTCAAGAAAGGTATAGAACACTTCCCTAAGAAGAGAGAGAATATTCCTTTTGCCTCTCCTATGAAAACAAAATTTTCTCTTAATGCTTCTTCATTTTAGAACACTTGATTCTTTTTCTTGCTTCTTATGCCTAACTTAAAGGCGTTAAAGAAAAGTACATATTGGGAGATAACCCAAAAGTTTTAGATGAGTCTTGGAAGTTATTACCTCAGTAATAACAACTCCTTATCCTTTTTATTTGCTTTTTGTGCCAAGAGTAACCTCTAATGAGAGAGAAGTAATGCTTGGGAAAGTTGTTGTCCCGAAACAGATTTTTGTGCTTCACTGTAAAAATTCGTGTAAAATCTCTGTACTTCATTTTGAGGCTTGAATTTTTGTGCTTCTGACCCAGGTTGTTATCTAACTTTTGTTAGTTCAACACTTTTCGATTTGAGCAGCGGAAGTTCTTCGAAATAATTGGTTTTTACATGCTGGTCTGTTTTGACAGATTTCTGCCATTATTTGCATTTGCTTCTTGTTGGTTCCTTTTTGGGTTCTCTTTGGGGAATTGAGCTTTTCAAGGGAAGTGCTTCAGTATCTTGTGTTTTAATGGAAGTTTTATTTGTGTTTAAACTGAACCCAAAGACTTATTATCTTGAGTGCACTAATGTTGCTAATAAAGATTGTGTGAAGTTTTGTATGAAGAAAAAAATTTCAGGTGTATGGAGAGAATGATGTAGGAAGAATGGACTAAAGATCAATCTTGGGGATGCCACCCCGTGTCACCCCAAGAAATATCCAAGAAGTACAAGCGTCAAAGCTTGGGGATGCCCAAGGCATCCCCTTCTTCATCAATAAAAAATCTTAGGTTCTTCCAAACACTTCATTATTATTATTTCGTGCACAGTTGTGTTGTTCTTGGAGCGTATTTAATTTTTTTTTGGTTTTTGTTTTCTTGATTTTCTTAGTTTTCTCGAATAAATTCGTTGGACCCCCTCTTTCATACATTAGTTTGGATTGGATTGGAAAAGAATAGGAAAGTTCATGCTTAAGTGGTAAAAGGAGCTTGTTTTTGGTTGTGGCCTATGCTTTGTCATGCCATGATTGATATTGTTTTGACTTTATTCTTAGTGATCTTTGTTGTAGCATGACATGTTATAAACAATTTAGATTGCTTAATGTGTCTTGAAAGAATCATGCGTTGTTTTAGCATATTAAAGCATAGTATTGTGGTATTCTCCTTTGATGCTTTATTTGGGTTGACTTGGTGCATGCTCACACCATGTTAAGACTATACCAAGTCACCATATCCTCTATGATCCGTTAGTTTTCGACTTGTAATATCACTTTATGCTTTAATTAATGATGTTTTGTCGCTTTGTATGATTATGGCCATTATTGCTCTCTTAGTTGGTCTCTCTCAGTCTTTTGCTAGCCTCCATAACCAAGTATGAGTTCCACTCATGCATCCAACTCAGAATAAAACCAAGTTATTCCAAAGAGTCCACCATACCTACCTATTAGCATTTGCTATTCCAAGTATATTCATGTTTTTATCTACCTTCTGAATTAAACTTGTTATGAGAAAACTAGTGATTAAAGCTCTCACAAACTTGATGGCACACTTTACTTTTCTTGCCCTAATAAACTTGAACCATTGTGTCGTCTATTTTCTATATGCTTGCACTTATATGTTGGGGATTAGCAGAACCATGATGTCATGGGGAACCCTTTCAACATTGCACTTGTACATTGTACCTAGTTGATATCATGCTCTTTTAGAGAAACGCATGGGCCGCCGGTCTAATCCATGCCTAATCATGGTGGAAATCTGCAGCGTAACCATAGTGAGCAATTTATGAAGCATTCTTCTTATAAAAAACAGATAGAGATTGAGAAAAAGAGGAAAAGAAAAAAAGATATGAGAAAAGAGGAAAGAGAGAAAAAAGCACCATTTTCCCATGGTAAATAAGAAGATTGTTGAGATGCTCGTTGTCTGCATGCCTTGTCATTTTGATATGGGGATTTTTCCGTATCATCGGGCAAGGGTACCCCGTTGGCGGTTCTCTATGATACACATGTACTTACTATGATAAGAACTTACCGGCAACTAAACTTGAGTAGCATGAGGAGCGGCCCTCGTATTCAAGGGACATGGGATTTCCAACTTATACTTTGTCAAGCATATACACCATAGTTTGTTCACTTTAACCTTAATCACTTCAAGATGGTTATGATAGGGGCAATGAGAGCTGAAAGCTAATAAGTACCATAATTTTTGGTAGCTCTTTATGAAACTTGAATCCATGCTTCCTTCTATGAAGGCCTTTCTTTCACTTTTATACTGAGTCTCCACCTTCTATCTTTATGAACCTATTGAGAGAGCATAGTGGCCATTCTTAGTTTAATGTGCATTGTCCCAAGACTTGCTGAGTGATGCATAACTTTGATATTGCTTGTTCTTAAACTACTTGTATCTAGTCACCCTTATAAACTTTGAAGGTGTCCTATGCAATTATGATTTGCTACATTATGAGGGACAAGATGAATGCTACTTTGCTATGTTTCTTTATGTGAAACAAACAAACGTCTTGCAAAGCATTGTTATTCATGAATCTTTTGTTTGTGCCTTTTCATGTTACAGCATAGTTGCTATGTCTTATTGTTAGAACTTTATCTTTCATGCTATGTTGAAGTACTATGATCCCAGCTATCAATGTTTTAAAAATACTTTGATCAAGTTTATGATGGTGCATGTCACCTCAAAAATTATTATTTCTTTTTATCACTTACCTACTCGAGGACGAGCAGGAGTTAAGCTTGGGGATGGTGATACGTTGCAAACGTATCTATAATTTTTTATGTTCCGTGCTTGTTTTTATATCTACTTTCTTATGTTTTGTCCATACTTTGGAGCATTTTTATACACTTCCCTGGACTAACCTATTAACAGGATGTCATGGTGTCAGCTGCCTATTTTCTATTGTTTTTGGTTCCGGGAAAGTCAGGAAATAAATATTCTCGGAATTGGATGGGACAAAAGCCGAAGTCAATATTTCACCGAGGGAGATACGGAGCTAGAATACGAGACAGAGAGGGGCCAGGAGCCGCCCACACCACCTGGCCGCGCGGACAGGCCTGACCACACCAGAGGGTGGTGTGGCCGCCTAGGGCACCCCCTCGGCCTCCCCTTTCGCCTATAAGATGCCTCCGATACAGAAACCCTAAGGACCCGATCAAAATTCCACGAAAGAGTCCGTAGCCACCGTCATCTCCATCCCTAGATCGGGAGGGATGTGAAGCTCTTCCCGGCACCCTGTCGGAGGGGAGAATTCACCCTGGAGGCCTTCTTCATCACCATGCAAGCCTCCAATGTGATGTGTGAGTAGTTCATCCTTGGACTACGGGTCCATGTAGTAGATAGATGGTTGGTTCTTCTCCTTTGTGCTACCATGTCTAGATTTTTTGAGCTCCGTTCATGATCAAGATCATCTATTTGTAATCATACATGTTGTGTTTGCGGGGATCCAATGGATATTGAGATGCTATTTGAGATTGATTATTGATTCTATCATGTCTTTGTTATTTGTGATCTTGCACTCTCCGTTGTTAGTAGATATCTTGGCCAAGTAGATGCTAGCAACTCCAAGAGGGAGTATTTATGCTCGATAGTGGGTTCATGCCTTTATTAATCTGGGGAAGTGACAGAAATCTCTAAGGTACTAGATGTGCTATTGCTACTAGGAAGAAAACATCAATCCTTTGTTCATAGAATAGTCGTATTGTTTACTTTACACGCAATGCGTAATGCAATTATCCGTTGCTTGCAACTTAATACTGGAGGGGGTTCAGATTCATAACCGGAAGGTGGATTATTAGTCATAGATGCAGTTGGATTACGGTATATGTATATTGTTGTAATGCCCAATCAAATCTCATAGGAGTCAAGATGATTAGTTTATGCATGTATGCTTTCTCGGTGTATGTCAATTTCCCTGCTGTAATTTGTTCACCCAACATGTCATCTATCTTAAGGAGAACCACCACTACTGAACTATGGACCCCGGTCCTTTCTTTTACCATCAATCTACAACTGCTTACTTTTTCTGTTTACTTTCTGCAAGCTTTTTCTTTCTTCCACACAATACGTTTAATCCTTTTTTTTAGCAAAACCGGTGAGATTGACAACCTCACTGTAAGTTGGGGGCAAAGTTCTCTGGTTGTGTTGTGCAGGATTCCAAGTTGGAAACAACACCTTGGAGGTGTTTCCTTGCTCCTACTGGTTCGATAACCTTGGTTTCATAACTGAGGGAAAACTTGATGTTGTGCTCATCATACCTTCCTCTTAGGGTTCTCCAACAAGCTCGATATATTTTGGGTCATCACTCCTCTAGCTACTATCTGACCTTACTCAACTCCAACACCACCCCTCTCCTCTAGGTGACCATGACTGATGCTTTGGTTGGTTGGGTTCTGATATAGGTTCAATGGTGGATCTGGTGTTTATTTGGTTGAGATGGTTTGGGTGTACTTGATGTTCTTGTTGTGTTGAATAATGTTCAGTAGAGAGAGAACTCTCGCTGCAACTGTACTTATCTCTCTGACACAGCTCCACTTTGTCGATAGCATAGAGGCATGCATGTGTGTGTGTGTGTCTTGCACTATTCTGGATCAGTTTAACTCAAATATCTTGGTTCTACCTTCTTACTTCTACTTCTATGGTGAAACTTGCCCCTTTGTCTATTTTAAATGAGGTTTAACTGAGACAAACATTTGATTCGGAATAGATGCTGCCTTTTAGTGAAACTTTCCCCTTTCTGTCCATGCTCAATGATGTAATTAAACGGTGGATTTCACTATTTATAGCTAATAGCAAAATCACTAACATTTAACCATTTTATTTTATTTCTATTTTTGTTTGCTTGCAGGTACAGAATAGCACAAGAAGGAATAAGATGATTCAAGACTTAGTTTAGTAAAAGTAGTTTAGGACATTCTTTTATTATTTTGTAATTTTCTTTTATTCATTTGTAAAACTAGTGTAATATATATGAATATTCAATAAAGTATTACTTTTCTTTATTTGTACTTAACACCTTTATAATAAATTCTTATTTGTTTGTAACCTTGTAAATGTTTCTAATATGTTGGATAATAAATGAATTAAGATTTATATTCACTTGTCTTTATTTAAATTACTTTAATTACTTGAATTTCCTTTTATTGTGTACTTATTATATAATGTAATACTACTTCACATTAAATCACTCAAAGGTTCTTTTAATACAATAAACTCTTAAGTGCTTTTGGTTTGAATTATTTCAAAATTCAATTCAAATTTAAATGTCAACTTAAATTATTTAGCCCAAAATAGCTCAAAATACATAGAGGTCATGTCAGAATTTATAACAATCACCTGGATGAGCTAAACCCTAACTCATAAAAGTGAAAGAAACCCTGATACCTCTAGTGTTTTAGTTCGCAAAAAATTTCCCCAGTTTTATTGATGAATGCATGCACATGCACATATTCCTATTTCTACTCTTCGTTGGTTCCTAAATGCTGGGGTGTTACATATGGGCATCCAGGTCCACTGCTGATCATTGGTCAGAGAAGCGTCTCTATCATGTCTGCGTGTTCCTAAACCATACGGTAACACACTTAATGGTTCGATGATGCTTAGAGATAGTTTTGGAATCATCATATCACTAGTGTAAAGAAAAGAGAGAATTGAAAATGATCTGTGTGAATCTGAAGGGTATTCTGAATGATCCAAAAGGTGTTAGAGCATAGGCAATTAAATAATATGTATTTCACATTAATTAATGGAATTAATATTAAGATATATTTTTAATTTAAGTTTGAGGCGTAGCCCACCTTAATGGGCCAACTCCCGAAGGAGGAACCATGTGGGGGCTAGCCGCCCCAAAGAGGAAAAAAGGGACCAGTCAGCCAAGGGTTTGGGGAGCACGGGGTGGGGCCACCCCTATCCGCTGCCGCCTACACCTCCCCTGGTCGCCGCCTCCTACCTAAGATGCGCCCCCTCCCCCTATATAAGGAGTGGGCACGTGTAGGAGGGGAGGCACACAATTCCCAAGCCCCATAGGTTCCCTCACCTATGGGTTTTCTCTATCTCCCTCATTGGCTTCATGCTTGCATTTCCAAGAAGAACCATGCACGTGGGAGACGACGTCACCATCGACACACCGTCGCGCTACTGGATCCCTGATCCAAAAGATCTACTTCCGCAATCTCGGCTAGATTGGAGAAACTGCGAGTCTTTTTAAGCATTGTATGTGTGCGAAACCATGGAGGTTACTGGTTGTGGCACCTAGTCGTCGTGCGAAGATCAACACGAGCTTGAGGTCTGCTACGAGTACGACTACATCATTCATGTTTATCGTGAACGTTAACCACTTTCAGTCTACAAGAGTATGTCATCAAAACCTTCCCATAAAAGCATTACTCCTAGGTATATCTTGACAGTTGGCGTATGCTAGTTAAAAAAATTATTGTTTTATGTTGCGTGTAAACAATTGCTACCTACACGACAATTGATCACATCAATGTTGTTGTTATTTTAACTCCTTGGGATACATGAAACAAAAGACTTTAAAAATATCGAGCGTCATGCTAAACTTAGTCATTGCTTGTTACCCGTGTAGATTCAAAACTCCACAAAGAACTCAAATCGCAAAAAATCTTTGTCAACTAAAGTGGGACCAAAATCCGTAAAGTTGCTTTGTAAACCAAGTGCATGCTTAGGAAACCAGTCTTGATCCAAAGATCAAAGTTGGCCAGACCACTAATTTCACAATGTCATCCAAATCAAAATAAAATGAAGATGAATTGATGATCATGTAATGTATGTGGATAGGATGAAGATCAATTTAGCACTATTCCACTTGGGTTTGAGTTTGCGTGGTGTGAGTTCCTAGCACATGGTTTAATGGGATACCGGTACCAACAAGTTGTAACTTTTTTCGTGAGGCTCATCTTCAAAGGAACTCTAGGTTAAACGTGCTTGGCATGGAGCAATCTGAGGATCAGTGGTCGAACGGGAAGTTGTTTCCAGGTGCGCACGAGTGAGGATAAAGTGCACCAAAAAGACTAGTGTTGGTCTGTGGGAGCAGTCTAGAGATTCTAGAGATCCGCCAGGGGTGACATTCGTCGGTCTAGAGATGTCGGGGTGTTATAAGTGGTATCAGAGCCAATCCTCGCAGTTACACGGGTGCGTGTGGGTTAGGGGCGCGGACATGTGGCGCATCACGCGTGTGGGCCCATAGTGGCACACGACATGTCACATGTGCACGTATTGGACGCACAGACGTGTGCCAAAAGAGAACGTTTCTGGACTGGGGTTAATCAACAAGGACGTCGATCTTCTACGTGTGGGTGTATGTGAGATCCTGGTGCATGGCTTAATAGGAATGATATGATACTCATACCAACAAGTTGCAAATGTTTTGGGGCTCATTTTTAAAGAAACTCCAGGTTAAGCATGCTTGGTCTAGAGAAATATGAGGATAGGTGATCGACCAAGAAGTTATTTCTGGGTGCGCACAGTGAGAACAAAGTACGCAAAAAAAGAATATTATTAATTTGCGATTCTAGTCTAGAGATCATCTGGAGGGTCGTAATCTAAAGTCTTCTCATTGCCAATCCTCTAGACATCATCTTTCCCGTTGGTCCTCAAGGGATGATGCCTCTTTAGCCAGTGTACGGAGGGCCGCCGCCGGGCCAACAAATTGCAGTCGGGGTGGGTGCTTCGATAGCGATTATGCCCAAGAGGAAGAAGAACAAGAAGCAACCTCAAATGCCGAATCAGGGGATGGTTGCTCCATAATTCCAGGTAGATCCGCAGTTGCTTTAGTAGTCCTCGGGGCAGTATGGGCATTCCCAATCGCGGGTTCCTAGGACTTTTGTTGCTCCCTTCATAGCTCAGGGTCAACAGATGCAATACCATTATGATTTGATGGGACAACAGATGCATGTTCAGAGCACTCCGATGCCGGTCACTCCACCTGTGCCGCCTGTTGTCACTTCACAGGTAACTAATGCTGCATGAACGACCGCTACTGTGGGTAAGAACAATCATAAGTTTGTTCATTGCTAGAAGTGTGCGGTCAATACACATGCGTCTAAGGACTGTAAGGTGGTTCACTATTACTATATCTGTGATAACTCCACCCATCCCGCCTTGAGATGCCCTGTGCTTAAGCAACCACGTCTAACTCCTTATATGGCTAGGATTGGCAACGAGCAGACTTTGTTTACTCAATTTCCTGATGTTGTGGTCCGTGATCATGTGGCGCTTGGTTAGACTCCTATAGCTCTTGTGCAAGTTTCTGGACAGATGGTATCCTCGGATGTTGTTTAGCGACAGATTGCCAGGAGATGTACTTGTAACACCCCAGGTTTTACCATACCCGGTGATGCTACCTCGCTACTAAAAAATGCCAAGTAAAGGAAAAATTCTAAAATTGGACATATCCTATATTGTTTATAAGTAAAACCACCACATGCAATTTCGAAAGTACTCGATGGATATCATGAATATATATCTCCTAAACTAGGACGCAAAGTTCAGCTAGTCGATACTAGCATGTTCTGATGATTATACTAGACAGATATGCGAGCTTCGCTCCGCCACCTACACAGCATTGTCACGTTAGACAGACATGAGAGCTTCGCCTCGCCGCCTACACAACGTTATCGCATGGCGTGTCTAGAGCGATGTGTTGATGCCTGTGATTATTTGATTAGCTATGCTGAGCGGGTCATAATGAGATTCTAAAGAAAGTAGCGGGTCTTGGCATTGATATATTAGATCATCAATATTGGCAAAAGTTAGTAGCCGTTTATACAATTACAATCACAACCAATAAATTGATTATATTACTCGGAAATGTGCCCGTGCGATTGCACCGGTTTCTTCTTCTTGCAAATATATACGTAATACACATTAAATTCACCTTTATCCAGAAATAATAAGACACTACTTTGATTTAAATGTTTTCCAGTAAAAATTGGCCAAACTAATTATTGCTTATCATTTGAGGGCATGTATGATTGGTCATACATCTACACTTTTCATAATATTACATTTACACGTGCGGCAAGAAAACGACTTTAGGGGACAGTGGAAAATTGCTAGACCTTATGCGCATTATATGCTGCATCTAGATTATTGAAAAATTAACGGAACCTTTACAATTTTCAGACTTCTACCCATTTATAAACATGCACAATGTTTAACATTTAATAAGAATTTCAAAACCTATGGAACCATGGCTTCATTCTATTTTGAAGATGCCCACTCGAAAGAAAGGTACTCGTCTTCCTCCATCTCAGAATAAAAAGTTTTGTCTTGCTTGCAGACTTGCAATTCTTAAATAAGAGGGATCAATCTAGAGAAAAAACACTCTTACACTTCAATTTATTTATTTATTTTTGAATAAAATGGGCAATTTTACCACATTTTATTTAAAAATTCGAAAAGAATTGACCGGTTCATTTTCGGGAGAACCGACCGAAAACCCGTACAATGCACTATTGTCGTCATGGAACACGACCATATTGGGCACACCACCACAGCCAACCTGGCTACGCACATGAAACACAGACACACAAGGAGAGCCACGTCGAGGTTACCACGAGCGTCATCGTCATCACTCTTCCGCGAGCCAGCGACTTCGACTTAACTGACGACTTCTCAAACCGAGCCTCACTAAAAGCGTCGGAGCCCATGCCGGCCCATGCCATCGATTGGCCACACGCGCCAAGGACAGACAACTATGACTCAGACAACGAGCTTCAAGGAAATTATGAGAACTCTGCGGAGGCCACCGGTGGCCGGTCATCGTCGCCGCCTGGACACTCTCCACCGCAGCTCTGACTCCACAGCAACATAGGAAATCAGAAGAACCCATTAGACACGCCAGGAAAACCGACTACCAAAGCTCAGCCGCGACCAATCCTCAGCTCGACGCGTCATCTTTGCCAAACTGTACACCTGAACCTCGCGCAACTGCCCAACATCACACCCTCTTCCCTGAGCCCCCAAGAAGGAAAGAGACACACTGGTGCCTCCATCGCCCGATCCTGGATCTGAGGCTTCCCTCCAGAGTTAAGGCCGCAGGTGGAGGGGTGAGCATACCTCGACAATGCTTTCAAGAAAGTCCACGACACCTACATGCACCACCATCGCCAGCTCCGGCCAAAACCGGAGCAAGGATTTCTCCCGGAGAAGCTCAACCACCTCCAACCTGAACCGGCCGCCCACAGACCTCCACCATGCGCGTCGAAGCCCGCCGACCACCACCCCTGCCGGAGCTAGCTCCGCACACCAGGCCGAGCACCTCGAGAGAGCACCGGACCGCAGCAGAACAAGCCGAGCCGCAGACCCAAGAGCCAGTGCCAAAATCCTCGCCGAAGACCACCCTCTGCACCGGCAGCACCAACCTCGGCCACGGCCCGCAGGGCCCAGATCGGGCCCTAATGGGAGTCCACGCCCAGAGCCAGAGCGCCCGCAGCGACGCACTCCACATCTGCACCCAGGCCACCGCGCCGGAGCTCAGCCGCCGCGAGCCAGGAAGCCTCCCCGGAGCAGAGCGCCGCCCTGCACCACCGCTGTCGCCGCCGACGCCATGGAAGGGCGCTGCGCGAGAGGCCCTGCCGCCACCGTCCTGGGAGCCTGCGCAGGCTTCGCCGGCGAGCCCCTCTGGTGGCGGCGGCCCGAGGCGGGAGGGGTGGAGGGGGCTAGGGAGTCGCGTGGGGAATCCCCCGTGCCGCCAGCGAGGGCGACGCGGGGGTCGGGGCTCTTTCTTTCTTATTCTGTGTCTGTTCTGCGTTCCTGAGCTTACACTTCTATTTATGTGTACATATGAAATGATACAGCTAATTGCATGATAAAAAACAAGATTTGTGACTACAACTGGCATAACCATTTGTGGTAACAACTTTCGGATAATAAACACATGGTATAATTCGAGGCCAGCTCTTGGCTTGAATTGAGACTTTCAAAATTCTCGATTCTTCACACCTAGGACGTGCCTAATAAGCATCTGAGTGGCCTCAAGGGAGATATTTACAGCCTGTTTGTTTTAGTTGCTCAGATTTATCTTAGTTTCTTTTGCTCAAGGCTTTTACGAAGTTCCAAACACTGTAACTCTGGAAAAAGAACAATACGGGATATGTGTTAAGATCAATACGGGATATGTATTAAGATCAATAGCTCCTCTAATCTCATGAAGAAAAACAGTTAAACAATGCATATCGCTACTACTTTCCTCGGAAAGTCGGCCCCTCCAACTGACCATTCAACTATATCTCAGTTTCAGTATCCTCTTTTGCCTACTATTGTTTGTAAAGAGAACACACACAACTTTTGCATGCCAGCTACATATATTGCATAAAAAGATTATAATGATGACCAATTTATTTGGAAGATTTGGAAGCAAAAGCAAAAATGTGGCTTCAACAAAGTTGTATGTTTAACACATAGTCCAGTTTGTGAGTTGATAGCATAAAACTACCATTTTACATGTCAATTTTCCCAAATGATACAAGTCAACCTTCAAATCGCAAAAAACTACCAGATCGGAAACGAGTTGTCGCAAAAAGCATTGATTCGTGTTTAATCATGAAATTGACACCGTTTCTGACAGGTGGGTCCATTTGTTGGGGCTAAATTCATGACGTGGCGTGGGACCCACTTGTCAGCCGAATTAAAAAATCAAAATATATGTTTTACACTACGGCCCCTTCACCACCCTTAAAAATAGTTAAAATATCAAAAAAAAAGTGGGCCAGCATTGACCCATCTTCCTCATCCCCGTCGTGAGGCACTGCCTCCGTCGCCGCCGCCCTCCACTCCCCTCTCTCCCCATGGCCACCGCCGCCCTTCCCTCCCTCTCTCCCATGGCCTCCGCGGCACTCCGGCGACCCCCTCCCACCATCGCCTCCCCTCTCTTCCCTACCTCCAGCGGGCGGCAGAGGCGGCGCATCGATAGCCGGTGTAACTACCTCGGTGAATTACGCTCTTAGTTGCATGTCTGGATGAACGAAAGTGGTTAAAATAGTACGGTGGGGCCCAGGGCCACTCACGGTAGACCTTTCGGCCATCCTAACCACTTTCAGATCATCGGGACAAGAACGAGCGGCGTAATCGGCAGGCGAAGGGATCAAGTACATACACAAATGAGTATGTATGCAAGCCACATACAACAGTCCTCAGAGCCATTCCATCTAAAAGAAATAGAAATATTGCAACGCCATACGGCAAGATTCAAATATCCTAGATAGAGATAATAATTTAGGATAGCTCCTCATACAACCAATATCAGAGTATCAGGCGGAAGCGGAAAACAAGATCCGAGTACGGATAAGAAGCAAATCGGCACAAGATGCCACATAAATAAACACATCTTGCCCACAGATCTCACGGATCCTTGTTCCCGGAATCTCTACACCGAGTGATCGTTGCCAACGTCATTTGTCTCCTCCACCGAGTATCCTTCTTGCGAATACACCTGTTCATCTGAATCAAACAATTTATCGTGTGAGACCCTAGGGGTACTCATCAAGTCTTTATGCCACTAAAGGGGATACAACCTGGGGTGACGCAATTGCAGCAAAAGAGAATATCTAACAATTCTATGGATACTCGCTAACCATCCGCCTAACCAATGATAGACGGATGTCCATGAATTAAGAACAACAGTTATAACAGTATAATTAATAGATCCATCCTCCTCCTCGCTTACCAACGAGGAAGCGGACGAACAACCCCCATCATCCGTTGGCAGTTTTATTAACCATTCCATGAGTGTTGCACTATTTACTAGTCAAGTACTTAGTCAAATTAAAAGCGGTACTTTAGTTATACTTGTCTATGATCGAGAAACTGTGCTCCAAGTCGTCCATAACCGCGGACACGGCTTTTAGAAAGATTTACCCTGCAGGGGTGCACGAATAGCAACACACACTCGATCAACCTCGGAAAAACCAAATCAAAACGCAACGAGGCATTCACGACAAAGCAATCACAGGATTCAGAAATATTTCAGGGGGCCACCCCATTAAGCTACCCGCAACGAAGTTGGCCGGCTCCGAGACTGACCCAAGGTTTGCGTCAATGGCTGTAAACGACTGGGAACCCGAAAATGTGACTGGGCTTGTTGATACCGCGAAAACACTCCGCACAATCTTAAATAAAACAGTAACATGGCATAAGTACAGGATAGTAATAACGCCCCAAACTACTTGTGGCCCCAAGAAATAAGAATGAATCAAGCTCTGGCTCAGGGGGGTCCATAAGTCCTCCCGGATGTGGATAGTGCGAATAGTCAAGTAACAGGAATCAAGTACTCCGGGTCCTACGGGACACAAGTGAGCATGAAAAAACAAATAGCAGATATTGCTCACCGGTGCCTCTTTCATTAGTTATCCCATTACTACTTAGGTTAAGTTGTTTAGGTACCTCGTTATTCATCAGACACTCACATACCCTACACATGCTTTTCTACGACTCGCATGGCTCAAACAACTCCTGTAGTAATGGCTCATGGGATGGAGGAAAAAGCTTTGGTGGGGTTTAAAAGTAAAGGCTATGCAGTACTTGGGATTCAATCTAATGCAACGCGACTCAATGATGCAAGAGTAAGATAGAGGCAATAGGTACTATATGTATGCAAGCATGTGGTAGTGCTTGCCTGGCAGCTCAGTTGAAGCGAGAGATGGATCTGGGTAGTACTCCTGGGATTCCTGGTAATTCTCCTGCTGGGCGTCTATTCGAAGAAGAACCAAACAAACAAGGGCCAACATAAATAAAGTGCACAAGCATAGGAAATAAAATGCGACAAGCAAACAAGCATGCCATGATTAATGATGCACAATTTACATGGCATTAAAGTAGCATGGCATGGTGAGGTGTGGGGTACAAGAATAAAGCATTTTATTATTTATTTAGCCAAGTTTTATTGCCATAACAGTTGAGATTTTAAGTAATGACATGATGCATGCTTCAATTTAGAACAACGATTGCATAGGTAGAACGGGCTCATCGCGCTGATCGATTTAGACATATTATTTGACAAATTTGGAGTTATAGAATTAAAGTTATTAATTTATTAAGGAAAAGGGCATTTTATTGTAATTTTAATCATATCGAAAATTTAATGTGTTCAAACATTATTTTCAATGGCATATTTGAATTCCTCACATTTATCTGATTCAAAAACATATATTATATGTATTGTTTGGATTTATAATTTGAAAATTATTTAAAATCTGATTTGAATTTGAGTTTGAACAATTACTGAAAACATTTTTATTTGAACAGAAATGGCCAGGACTTTTTACACCCAGAGTATTCCATCCCAAGCCACTGACGGATGGGGCCGGCGCAAACTGGGCCCAATGGTCAACGTTGCACAGCCGCGGCTTTTCTCACCACGGTGCTACCTAGCCGCTGCGGTTGACAGGTGGGCCAGCGGCTCGAGGCCCACGTGACAGCGGCCGTGCACGCGGGGGCTGACAGGTGGGGGGCGTACCATACCGCGGGTTAGGGCTACGAAACAATGGGTGCGTTTTTGCAAAAAGTGTACAGCGGCTGGCAGGTGGGGTCGGCTGGACCGCGGGTTGAGCGGTAAAAGGAGCAGGGGGTAAGTGCAAAAGGGAAGGCGCACTTTCGATCTTCCTCTCGGTCTGACGACCAGATCCGTGCGCGGTAGTGGCGGTGAAGAGCGGGTGATCGAACCGGGGATCTGGGCGTGCGTTGGGGGGCGGTAGCCACTGCGGTAGCTTGGGTTTGATGTCAGGTGAGGGCTAGACGGCCAGATGAGGCTCTGCGCGGCGCGGGGGCGTGCAGACAACAGCGACCGACGGCGCGCCGAGGGCGTTCGGTGAAACGCCCGGCGAGGCCGAGGGTTTACGGCGAGGCGGAGGATGTCTAGGCGGGAGAGAGGCTTACCGCAGGGTGGCTGACAGCGGCGGATCGGCTTGGGGCGCAGCAGGGCAACGACGAGGCTGGCGGCCAGCGCGATTAGGGTTTCGGCGACGACGCGGTACTGCGGTGGACGTGGTACCTTTTCTCCTCGCTGGCGCGTCCAGGGTGAAGCAGGAGAGGCACCTCGATCTCCTCGACCACTTCCACATCGCGCACGCCGGCAAGAACGAGGAGTAGGCGGCGGTACTGACGGGGACCGGCGATAGGTAGGCGGCATCGGTGGAGAGGAAGGAGGGGAGAGGCAGGGGCCTGGGGTGGATCTGGCGAGATAGAGGAGGCATGGGGAAAGGTACAAAGCGAGGGAGAGGGCGAGGTAGCGTGTGGGCATGGGGTAGGGATAAAGTGGCTTCAGCCGCTTTCCTCCTTCTCCTCGCACATGCTCGAGCTGGGGCTCGAGTTGGGCAGAGCAGAGGCATGGCAGGTGGGCCAGGAGCAGGCACGGCGGGGTAGGTTCGGGTGGGGCATGCCTGGCTGTGAGAGAGAAAGAGAGAGGGGTTGGGAGGCTCAGGTTAGCTAGGGTGGTCTCGGGTTAGGGTTTTTTTAGGGTTGGGGTAGGTGGTTAGCTGAGGTGTGGGACCAGGGAGAGAGAGTGGCTAGGGCATGGAGATCATGGGTAAGGGTTTTAGGTTAAACCATATAAGCTTGAACATGGGGATGGCAAGGTTACATGGTGGAGTTGGAGAGAGGAGATAGGACAGAGGGGGAGGAGGACATGGTGTAGGATTTTGCATGATTGAATCAAGCTTCATCAAGTGTGGCTATGACATGGAGGTAGGGGTGGGAGAAAAGGTGGTGAAGGGAATAATCTTATATGTTCAAAAAATAGGTGCATGCACTTGTGAGAAAAAAGAGGAAGAAGGAGTGATGCACATGGACAAGATACAAGATCAAGGTGGAGAGGGTTTAGAGGAAAAGAGAGCTCAAGAAAAATGATCCACTTGAAAATCAAATAATAACCAAAGAGAAACACATGGTGGTGATAGTTGCATGGCCCATGCAAAATATTAAATGCCATGTTTTATTTTGTGAAAACAATAATAATAATATGGCATTATTGTTATGCATTCCCAAGAAGTGGAAATAAAGTCCAAGCAAAAGAAATTAGAATTGGATCCATCCTATCTCCCATGAGCTAGATTAAATACCAAAAGAAAATAAAAGCCCATGGTAAATGAAATGGTGGAATTATAAGGTGGTGAAAAGAAAGGTGATGGAGTTGAATAAAAGATATGCCCCCAACTCCACTTGGGCATTTAAACAATATATCAATAACCAAATACACTATCAAGAGGCAAATACAATTAATAATGCATATGAGAGAAGAACCAACGAAAAAGGGTTTTATATGATGCTCAAATGCAAGGTGGCATGATGACATGAGTATGATATAATTATGATGCAACAATTATATATAGGAAGTAGCCATTATATTACTAGACCAAGTATCATTACAATTGTTAGACAATTGGGGTGCTACAATTCTCCCCCACTAAACAGGAATCTCGCCCCGAGATTCTAGGAAGAAGAAGAAGACTCAAAGAGGGTAGGATACTTAGCACGGACCTCATCTTCACGTTCCCAAGTGGCTTCATCAACGGAATGTTGCGACCACTGCACCTTGCAGAACTTCTTTCTGCGACTTCAAGAATTTTTATGGGGTGTTCTTGATAAGACAGATCTTCTTGGAGATTGATGAGTTCATGGTCCACGGTCCTGCCGGGATCCTTGAAGCACTTCTTGAGTTGAGAGATTTGGAAAACATCATGGACTTTGAGTTGTTCAGGGAGCTCAAGAGCATAAGCAACTTCTCCTCTTCTTCCACGAATTTTGAAAGGACCGATGTATCTAGGAGCCAGCTTTCGTTTGATACCAAAACGGTGCGTGCCTCTCATGGGAGTGACACGAAGGTAAACGAGATCACCAGGGACATACTCTATGTCCGTGTGCTTTCTGTCATAATAGCTCTTCTGGCGACTTTGAGCAATCTTCAGGTTTTCAAGAATGATGTGAACTTTCTCCTCCGCTTGAGTTACAATGTCGGGGCCAAACAATATTCTTTCACCTGCGCCCGACCAACCAATCGGAGTTCTGCATTTGCGACCATAGAGAGCCTCAAATGGTGCCATCTTTAGACTTTTTTAGAAGCTGTTGTTGTAAGAGAATTTAGCATAAGGAATACATTCTTCCCACTTCATGTCGAAAGAGATAACGCAAGCACGGAGCATATCTTCCACAATCTGATTGGTCCTTTCAACTTGTCCTTGCGACTGAGGGTGGAAAGCTATGCTGAAGTTCAATTTTGTTCCCAAAGCATTTTGGAAACTTCCCCAGAACTTGGAAGTGAATATGCTTCCACGGTCTGAACGGATCTCAAGAGGAACTCCATACAGAGAAACAATTCTATTGATATAGAGCTCAGCCAACTGAATTGCAGAAATTGTTTCCCTGACTAGAAAGAAGTGAGCTACTTTCGAAAGCTTGTCAATGACAACAAAGATTTCATTGTTGCCCTTCTGCGACCTTGGAAAACTAGTGATGAAGTCCATCTCTACTTTCTCCCATTTCCATTCCGGAGGCTTCAATGGCTGTAGAAGACCGGAAGGTTTCTGATGGACAGCTTTAACTCTGCGACAGACATCACACTCCGAGATGTACTTGGCACAATATCGTTTCAAACCAGGCCACCAATATTGTGTTTTTAAGTCCATGTACATCTTAGTGTTGCCAGGGTGGATAGAAAGAACAGAATCATGCGCCTCCTTGAGAACTTGCTCTCTTAAACCCGAGTAGTTCGGAACAAACATCCGATGTTCAAAGAAAAGAGTGCCTTGGTTGTCGACGTGGAAAGACTCATACTTCGGAAGCTGAATGTTGGAGATGATATTTTTAGTGTAAGGATCACCAAGTTGAATGGAACGAACTTTTTCTTCCAAGAGAGGTGTTGCCAGAAGGTTCAGAAGATACCCTTGATCCACAATTTCAAGGTTGAGCTTGCGGAATTCCTCGCACAAGAGAGGCTGTTGTTCTTCCACCATGAGATTGTTAATATAAGCTTTTCGGCTGAGAGCATCGGCCATGACATTGGCTTTGCCCGGAGTGTAGTTGATGGTCAAATCGAAATCATTGATTTTTTCAATCCACCTCCTCTGACGAAGGTTGAGATCAGGCTCTGTGAAGATATACTTCAGACTCTTGTGATCAGAAAAGATCTCACAACGGTTGCCAAGCAAGTAATGCCTCCATACTTTCAAAGCAAAGACAACTGGTGCGAGTTCGAGGTCATGTGTAGGATAGTTGATCTCATGCGTCTTCAACTATCGAGAGGCATAAGCAACAACTTGCTTTTCTTGCATAAGGACCGCACCCAATCCTTGCAATGAAGCATCACAGAAAATCTGGAAAGGCTTTGATGTATCTGGAGGAACCAAGACTGGTGTGGAAGTGAGCTTCTCTTTGAGTGTTTCAAAGCTTGCTTGACATGCAGGAGTCCAAAGGTATTTCTTGCCTTTCTTGAGGAGATCGGTAAGAGGCTTCGCAATCTTTGAGAAGTTTTGAACGAAGCGACGACAGTAACTAGCCAAACCAAGGAAACTCCGGACTTCTTTGACATTTATGGGTGGAAGCCAGTCCATAATTATCTTAATAGTTTCTGGGTTGACGGCAATGCCCTTGGCAGAAATGACGTGACCAAGGTAGGTGACTTGAGGCAGCCAGAATTCACACTTGGAGAACTTTGCATACAGACGGTTCTCTCAAAGCTTGTTTAGGACACACCGAAGGTGTTCTTCATGTTCTTCTTTTGACTTAGAATAGACTAGAATGTCATCCAGATAGACCACAACGAACTTATCAAGATACTCCATGAAAACCGAGTTCATAAGCCTCGAGAAGGTGGCAGGTGCATTGGTGAGACCGAAAGACATGACTGTGTACTCATACAGGCCATAACGGGTGGTGAAAGCTGTTTTAGGAACATCTTCCTTGCGGATCTTGATTTGATGATAGCCACTTCTCAAATCAAGATTAGAGAATACCACAGCTCCAGCTAACTGATCGAATAGATCATTAATCCGCGGAAGGGGATATTAATTCTTGATGGTTTCAGCATTGAGTGCCCGATAGTCAACACAAAGTCTATCAGTCTTGTCTCGCTTCTTCACAAAGATGGTTGGACTACCCCAAGAAGAAGTACTATGCTGAATGAAACCCAACTTCTCTTGTTCATCCAGTTGGCGTTTGAGTTCAGCCAACTCAGCAGGACCCATTTTATAAGGCCGCTTGGAGATAGGAGCGGGTACCAGGTTCAAGTTCAATGACAAACTCGACCTCACGATCAGGAGGCATCCCGGTAACTCTTCAGGAAAGACATCTGGAAACTCACAGACCACCGGAACACTCTGAATACCTTCCATAACATCATCATTCAGAGCCGCTAAAGAGTAAAGCTGAATTGCAGGAGTCAGACTTGGAGAATAGACTATATGACCTTCAGGAATTTTCAGAGAAACCGAACATTCAGCATAATCAATCACAGCTGCATTTGCTGTTAACCAATCCATGCCCAAGATAACATCAATATCAGAATTGCCCAGAATAATTAAGGAAGCCGAAAATGAAGAACCACCAATCTCAATTTGATTGTTATGGCTGATTTTAGAAGATGCCATTGTTGCTCCAGGAGAAAGGACCATTAAACACTTGGGGAGAGGATCCATAGATAACCCATTCCTATCAGCAAAACTCGTAGAGATAAAAGAATGCGATGCGCCAGAATCAAACAACACTCGTGCAGAAACTGAGTTAACAGGAAGCATACCCATCACAACTCCAGATGCATGCTCAGCTTGAGCGACGTTGACATAGTTGGCACGAGAAACCGTAGACCCAGGCTTAGTGTTGATGTTGAGAGCCCAAGGTGGAGGTGCACGAATCATAGGAGCACTTGCTGCAGGTCTTGGAGGTGGTGGTGGAAGAGCTTTGTTGTTCATTGGACAATTCCATTGCTGATGCCCAGTGTTTCCACATGTATAGCAAGCACCAGGTGGACGTGGAGCAACGTAGCCAGGGACTCCACCAGGCGCTCCAGGGTAGTTGTGGTTGTAGCCCCTGGGAGCCGCAGTGAAAGAGTTTGGTGGCCTTGCTGCGTAGCTTGACGGTCTTGGTGGAGCAGGGAGCGACGGTGGGGTGTTAGGAACCCAGACACGACGCTTAGAAGGAGCTGTCATAGCTGAAGAGCTTGCTGCATCACGGATGTGTTTCTTTGACTCCTCAAACACTTGCCTACTTGCTTCTTCCTGCAAAGCTGTGTGTTGGAGTTCCAGAAAAGACACCGGCCTTGCATGAGTGATTGCATATTTGATGGAAGCATTGAGGCCTCGCCTAAACCTCTTTTGCTTCTTCTTGTCATCAGAGATCTCATCGCCACCATACCGAGAAAGATTCATGAAGTTTCTAATGTAGGTGTTGACATTGTCAGTGCCCTGCTTGAGGTTGAGAAACACTTCCTTCATCCTTTCCATGAAAATTTCTGACAGATATTGCTCTTTGAAAGCAGCAGTGAATTGCTCCCAAGTAGGCTGAAAACCAGAGAGATCTGCCTTGAGGTAATTTTCCCACCAGAGAGCTGCATCTCCCTTCAGAAGGTGAGTGGCACATTTGACCCATTCTTGCTCGGGAACATCCGCAGTCATCAGCAACCTTGGCACTTCACGAAGCCAATCATCCGCATCAAGTGGCTGATCAGACACCTCAAATTGGCGTGGGTTGAACTTGAGAAAACTCTTGATGTCTCCTCGCTTGGGAGGTGGAGGTAGCGGAACAAACTCATTCCTCCTCACGCTTTCCTCGAAGTGTTGCTGGTTCTGCTGCATAGTGCCCAAAGCATTTGCAATACTTGCCAAAGCAGCCCCAAGTTCAGGTGGTATGTCCTCCTCAGAAAGGCGTGGTGGTGCCATCTTGTGATTGATATAAAACACAGGTCAGTACTATAATGGAGAATCATAATAATCCAAAATAGTACCAAAATGGAATTAACCAAGAATACAGGATGCAATTCACTGAGATGATATTAAAATATCAACAAGGTTCAAGGCAACTAGAAGATGTTAAGCATAACGCACACGACTGAACAAGGAGTGTGGTACACAAACTACAAATAAAATTTTTTCCGCAAATTTCGGCATTAAAATACCACTATATGTGCAAAACCACTTAACGAATCAAGATTAGTAACTCTACCAGTTCAATATACAAGAGCAATGATAAAAGTAGTGGTATGGTCGCGACTCCATCGCGCACTCAAAATCATTACTCCGCCCATGAATCAGTAAAACACATATCCCAACACCTTCTTCTTAAGATGAACCTAAAGATTGGTAACTACGAAAAAGAACACCCCAACAAGATAACGTCGGATAACAAAGAGTAAGATAGATCACATCGGTATACAACGAATCAGAATAGATCGCGTTGGTTTACAAAGGCCTGTCGGTATGGAATATACCAACAGTTGATAACCAAAAGGCAGATAGTGATAACATTTGGATGCAACAGATAGACAAGGAATTCACACACACACACACACACAACCTATGGTACTACGGAACCCAGAACACGTGAATCCTAGTTTGAATTTTAGAAGAGGATTGAAAACGTTACACTTCCTTACCAGAAAAGGGTGGGTGGGTGGGTAAGAATAAAAATGGAAGCGTTCCTACTCTCACGTTTTGTTTTTCCCTAGTATACATAACTACCAAAAATATTTGCTAGACTGACAACGACCATTTTGGCTGAGACCCTGAAGGGCGGGATGGCTCTGATACCAATTGTAACTACCTCAGTGAATTACGCTCTTAGTTGCATGCCTTGATGAACGAAAGTGGTTAAAATAGTACGGTGGGGCCCAGGGCCACTCACGGTAGACCATTCGGCCGTCCTAACCACTTTCAGATCATCGGGACAAGAACGAGCGGCGTAATCGGCAGGCGAAGGGATCAACTACATACACAAATGACTATGTATGCAAGCCACATACAACAGTCCTCAGAGCCATTCCATATAAAAGAAATAGAAATATTGCAACGCCATACGGCAAGATTCAAATATCCTAGATAGAGATAATAATTTAGGATAGCTCCTCATACGACCAACATCAGAGTATCAGGCGGAAGCGGAAAACAAGATCCGAGTACGGATAAGAAGCAAATCGGCATAAGATGCCACATAAATAAACACATCCCGCCCACAGATCTCACGGATCCCCGTTCCCGGAATCTCTACACCGAGTGATCGTTGCCAACGTCATCTGTCTCCTCCACCCAGTATCCTTCTTGCGAATACACCTGTTCATCTGAATCAAACAATTTATCGTGTGAGACCCTAGGGGTACTCAGCAAGTCTTTATGCCACTAAAGGGGATACAACCTGGAGTGACGCAATGGCAGCAAAAGAGAATATCTAACAATTCTATAGATACTCGCTAACCATTAGCCTAACCAATGATAGACGGATGTCCGTGAATTAAGAACAACAGTTATAACAGTATAATTAACAGATCCATCCTCCTCCTCGCTTACCAACGAGGAAGCGGACGAACAACCCCCATCATCCGTTGGCAGTTTTATTAACCATTCCATGAGTGTTGCACTATTTACTAGTCAAGTACTTAGTCAAATTAAAATCGGTACTTTAGTTATACTTGTCTATGATCGAGAAAGTGTGCTCCAAGTCGTCCATAACCGCGGACACGGCTTTCAGAAAGATTTACCCTGCAGGGGTGCGCGAATAGCAACACACACTCGATCAACCTCGGAAAAACCAAATCAAAAGCCAACGAGGCATTCACGACAAAGGAATCACAGGATTCAGAAATATTTCAGGGGGCCACCCCATTAAGCTACCCGCAACGAAGTTGGCCGGCTCCGAGACGGACCCAAGGTTTGCGCCAATGGCTGTAAACGACTGGGAACCCGAAAATGTGACTAGGCTTGTCGATACCGCGAAAACACTCCGCAATTCTTAAACAGTACAGGTGCTCCTCGCACAATCTTAAATAAAACAGTAACATGGTATAAGTACAGGATAGTAATTAAGCCCCAAACTACTTGTGGCCCCAAGAAATAAGAATGAATCAAGCTCTGGCTCAGGGGGGTCCATAAGGCCTCCCGGATGTGGATAGTGCGAATAGTCAAGGAACAGGAATCAAGTACTCGGGGTCCTACGGGACACAAGTGAGCATGAAAAACCAAATAGAAGATATTGCTCACCGGTGCCTCTTTCATTAGTTATCCCATTACTACTTAGGTTAAGTTGTTTAGGTACCTCGTTATTCATCAGACACTCACATACCCTACACATGCTTTTCTACGACTCGCATGGCTCAAACAACTCCTGTAGTAATGGCTCATGGGATGGAGGAACAAGCTTTGGTGGGGTTTAAAAGTAAAGGCTATGCAGTACTTGGGATTCAATTTAATGCAACGCGACTCAATGATGCAAGAATAAGATAGAGGCAATAGGTAATATATGTATGCAAGCATGTGGTAGTGCTTGCCTGGCAGCTCAGTTGAAGCGAGAGATGGATCTGGGTAGTACTCCTGGGATTCCTGGTAATTCTCCTGCTGGGCGTCTATTCGAAGAAGAACCAAACAAACAAGGGCCAACATAAATAAAGTGCACAAGCATAGGAAATAAAATGCGACAAGCAAACAAGCATGCCATGATGAATGATGCACAATTTACATGGCATTAAAGTAGCATGGCATGGTGAGGTGTGGGGTACAAGAATAAATCATTTTATTATTTATTTAGCCAAGTTTTATTGCCATAACAGTTCAGATTTTAAGTAATGACATGATGCATGCTTCAATTTAGAACAAGGACTGCATAGATAGAACGGGCTCGTCGCGCTGATCGATTTAGACATATTATTTGACAAATTTGGAGTTATAGAATTAAAGTTATTAATTTATTAAGGAAAAGGGCATTTTATTGTAATTTTAATCATCTCGAAAATTTAAAGTGTTCAAACATTATTTTGAATGGCATATTTGAATTCCTCACATTTATCTGATTCAAAAATATATATTATCTGTATTGTTTGGATTTATAATTTGAAAATTATTTAAAATCTGATTTGAATTTGAGTTTGTTACTGAAAACATTTTTATTTGAACAGAAATGGCCAGGACTTTTTACACCCAGAGTATTCCAGCCCAAGCCACTGATGGATGGGGCCGGCGCAAACTGGACCCAATGGTCAACGTTGCACAGCCGCGGCTTTTCTCACCACGGTGCTACCTAGCCGCTGCGGTTGACAGGTGGGCCAGCGGCTCGAGGCCCACGTGACAGCGGCCGTGCACGCGGGGGCTGACAGGTGGGGGGCGTACCGTACCGCGGGTTAGGGCTACGAAACTATGGGTGCGTTTTTGCAAAAAGTGTACAGCGGCTGGCAGGTGGGGTCGGCCGGACCGCGGGTTGAGCGGTAAAAGGAGCAGGAGGGTAAGTGCAAAAGGGAAGGCGCACTATGGATCTTCCTCTCGGTCAGACGACCAGATCCACGTGCGGAAGTGGTGGTAAGGAGCAGGGGATCGAACTGGGGATCTGGGCGTGCGCTGGGGGGCGGTAGCCACTGCGGTAGCTTGGCTTTGATGTCAGGTGAGGGCTAGACAGCCAGATGAGGCTCTGCGCGGCGCGGGGGCGTGCAGACAACAGCGACCGACGGCGCGCCGAGGGCGTTCGGTGAAACGCCCGGCAAGGCCGAGGGTTTACGGCGGGGCGGAAGATGTCTAGGCGGGAGAGGGGCTTACCGCGGGGTGGCTGACGGTGGCGGATCGGCTTGGGGCGCAGTAGGGCAACGACGAGGCTGGCAGCCGGCGCGATTAGGGTTTCGGCGACGACACGGTACTGCGGTAGACGTGGGACCTTTTCTCCTCGCTGGCGCGTCCAGGGTGAAGCAGGAGAGGCTCGTCGATCTCCTCGACCACTGCCACGTCGCGCACGCCGGCAGGAACGAGGAGTAGGCGGCGGTACTGACGGGGACCGGCGAGAGGTAGACGGCGTCGGTGGAGAGGAAGGAGGGGAGAGGCAGGGGCCTGGGGTGGATCTGGCGAGATAGAGGAGGCATGGGGAAAGGTACAAAGCGAGGGAGAGGGTGAGATAGCGTGTGGGCACGGGGTAGGGATAAAGTGGCTTCAGCCACTTTCCTCCTTCTCCTCGCACATGCTCGAGCTGGGGCTCGAGTTGGGCAGAGCAGAGGCATGGGAGGTGGGCCAGGAGCAGGCACGGCGGGGCAGGTTCGGGTGGGGCATGCCTGGGTGTGAGAGAGAAAGAGAGAGGGGTTGGGAGGCTCGGGTTAGCTAGGGTGGTCTCAGGTTAGGGTTTTTTTTAGGGTTGGGGTAGGTGGTTAGCTGAGGTGTGGGACCAGGGAGAGAGAGTGGCTAGGGCATGGAGATCATGGGTTAGGGTTTTAGGTTAAACCATATAAGCTTGAATATGGGGATGGCAAGGTGATATGGTGGAGTTGTAGAGAGGAGAGAGGAGAGAGGGGAGGAGGACATGGTGTAGGATTTTGCATGATTGAATCAAGCTTCATCAAGTGTGGCTATGACATGGAGGTAGGGGTGGGAGAAAAGGTGGTGAAGGGAATAATCTTATATGTTTAAAAATAGGTGCATGCACTTGTGAGAGAAAAAGAGGAAGAAGGAGTGATGCACATGGACAAGATACAAGATCAAGGTGGAGAGGGTTTAGAGGAAAAGAGAGCTCAAGAAAAATGATCCACTTGAAAATCAAATAATAACCAAAGAGAAACACATGGTGGTGATAGTTGCATGGCCCATGCAAAATATTAAATGCCATGTTTTATTTTGTGAAAACAATAATAATAATATGGCATTATTCGTATGCATTCCCAAGATGTGGAAATAAAGGCCAAGCAAAAGAAATTAGAATTGGATCCATCCTATCTCCCATGAGCTAGATTAAATACCAAAAGAAAATAAAAGCCCATGGTAAATGAAATGGTGGAATTATAAGGTGGTGAAAAGAAAGGTGATGGAGTTGAATAAAATATATGCCCCCAACTCCACTTGGTCATTTAAACAATATATCAATAACCAAATACAATATCAAGAGGCAAATACAATTAATAATGCATATGAGAGAAGAACCAACGAAAAAGGGTTTTATATGATGCTCAAATGCAAGGTGACATGACATGAGTATGATATAATTATGATGCAACCATTATATATAGGAAGTAGCCATTATATTACTAGACCAAGTAGCATTACAATTGTTAGACAATTGGGGTGCTACAGCCGGGCATCGGCAGAGCGGGCAGGTGGAGTGCGACGTGGAAGGCGTGGCCGCAGCGCGGCAGCACGCGCTCCGCCTCGCCGGTGGCCAGCTCCCTACAGCCGTACATCGGCCTCATCGCCGAGCGACTCGGGGTGGTCCCCGTCCCTCACGGTCATGGTGTCGGGTACGGCGGCGGCGCGGACGCGGTCGTGAAGTTCCCCGGCGGCGAGGCGCTGTCGGTGGCTGCCATCCTCGACGCGCCCAAGGAGGTGGTGGCGATGTCCTCACACAACACCATGTACCACACCGCGATGCGCTCCGGGGAGGCGGCGGTGTTGCTCCGGTTCGTGCAGCCCGCGTGTGTCGTGGGGCCCAAGGAGGCTACCACCGCGGTGCGACGGATCGGCGTGGTGAGCCACCCCAACCTGGTGCCGCTCCGTGCGACTAACAGAAGGAGGGGAGGGAGGCGGCGATGGAGGCAGTCGTGCTGCCTCACGACGGGGATAGGGATATGGTCAACGCGTCCCACTTTTTTCTTATTTTTTTGATATTTTGACTATTTTTTAATAGAGCTGACAGGTGGGACCAGTCCACGTCAGCAACTTTTCTCCTTACATGTGGTCCCGTTGTCAGAAACGGTGTCAATTCGCGATTAAACGTGGATCAGTGCTTTTGGCGAAAACTTGGTTCTCATGTGGTAGTTTTTTGCGATTGAAACACCAACTAGTACCATTCAGGAAAATTGACATGTAAAGTGGTAGTTTTATACTATCAACTCCCAGCTTGTCCATTAGTAGGCCCAAAGAACTAAAATTTGATAAAATTACTATCGCTCCATCATCCAATTTGTTGTGTTTCCTGCTTTGGAGCCAACAGTTGCTCAATTTCACCTTGGCGTCTGTCGCATCGAAGAAAATCAAACAATGTTAGCTCAGGTACAAGGGCATGTAAGGGAAAACAAGATAATTTACTGGAAGAGAATCCAGAACCGAATCAATTAAGTCATTGACATACATCGACTGTTACAAATTTCTCGTGGTATAAATGGCTAATTTTCTCTCCTCAATTCAAAAGGTAGACAAGTAGATAATTCATTTAACCCCCTCGAATAAACATAATTCAATATTATGAAGACGAAAAAAGAAGCCAGCATAACAAGTAATGCATCCATGGCGTGCATGCTTGTGCTGAAAATTTATATAGGTTACATTAATGACATTGCAAGAGCAACCAGAGTATCAATGAGGATAAAAGAAGTAAACATGCCAAATGGAAAATGCATCTATGCCTTGCAGGATTCTAATGTTATATATTAGAAGATCCTATCAAGAAACTCCCTGAATTTGAACTATTTGCAGTAAACAAGAAGTTCAATTAACTCTCTGCTTGCACAATTGACAATTCAAGGAATGGATAAATAGCTAGCTGGTCTTGCAAAGAAATAAAACATCTTCATGTACACTGCCCATGATATGAATGCTGAATGCCTACAAATATATATCATATCAAAGTTGACAAGATTTTAATTATACATATCATTCAAAATAAAGAATGTGGACTTGATATAAATTTTTAGACTCGGTAAAGAATATAACATTTTAAGAGGCTTACATTGGATGATTAGCATGGGCAGGCAAGCACCAGGATGATTATTTTGTTGAAGAAATATTTCTATTTTCCTAACATGCTTATCTGCCTTATTACTGTATTGTATATTTTCAGTGAAAATCTTCATAATGAGCCATAAAAGCGGACTATCCCAGCTAATTACCTACAATATGACAAATGGAGTAAAACATTCATGGACCAATACTGAAATGAATGTATAATCAACCAATTTTGCGGTCTTTTTTAAATTATTAGTACGGAAATCTATACCTAATAATAAAGGACGGATTGTTTCTTCCGGCCCAACATTTTTTTTGACCTTTTACCCTCTCATCCAACAGTATAACCACTAGCCACCGGTAAATATTTTTTTTTGTCTCATGCCGCTCCAACCCCGTTGGGTTTAAAGGACGGATTGTTTCTTCCAGTCCAACATTTTTTTTGGACCTTTTACCCTCTCATCCAACAGTATAACCATCAGCCACGGGTAAATATTTTTGTGTCTCACACCGCTCCAACCCCGTTGGGTTTGTTTTTGTCTCACGCCGCTCCAACCCCATTGGGTTTGATTTTCTTTGTCTCGGCCCGACCCAGTGGCTCCACCCTTTTCTCAGGCTCAGCGAATCGTTCAGAAGTCTAAATTCCGTTTAAGGAATAGTCCCACATCGCTTCCTTAAATCGACATCCACCAATTTATATACTTCGCAGATTGCCTAGAATCAACAAGCTGCCTCTAAAATCAACATCAACAAGCTGTTCTCAAATTTGATGATGTCTAGAACGACGAGAGAGAGATAGCAGCTAGACGAGCCGCCAGGTTGGCTCCAAGCGGAGCAGAGGAGGCCGCGGTGGAGGGGGCGTCGGGCTCGCTCGAGATCGACGAGCTCGCAGGCAGAGAGGTGGCGGCGGACATGGAGACGGGGTTGGAGCGGGGAGGTCAACCCGGGGCGACGGTCGGCAAAGCTGCGGACAATGGAGAGCGGGGAGGTCGACCCGGGATGGCGGACGGCAAAGCTACGGCACGAGGATGCAAAAGGCCTCGGATCCGGGCTGAGTGGTGCGCGGCCAGGACCTGGACGGACGAGCCGACATGGAGACGGGGTGGAGCGGGGGGAGGGGGAGGTCGATCCGGGGCACGGCGGCAGGCAGAGCTGCGGGTGCGAGGGGATGGGATGGGCAAGGCCTCGGGTTCGAGCTTGAGAGTTGTTCGTGGCCAGAACCTTGGATGGATGGAGCCGCCGGTTGGGGTGCCAAGGCATAGAAGAGGCCACGACGGAGAGGCGGAGGCGGACATGGAGGAGGGCGCCGCTGGGAGGCGCACGGCGCATGCGGTCGAGGAGAGCCAGGCGGCGGCAGACGAACGCGAGGAAGAAGGAGGTGGAGATGGGGGAGAGGGCGCGTTTGGGTGGAGTGTGTGCGGCGCGGGGAGAGAGAGACGTGCGGGTCCCCGCGAGTGGTAGGTGGCGTCGGTGTGCGTTGCTGCCGCTGTGTGTGTTGCGTTTGTGTGTAGGTCTTATCGATGCGTTTGCAGCGTGCTAGTTGTGTTGGATTCCATTGGAATTTCACCCAAGGTAAGGTTGCGGGCAGAGGATTTTGAGGATAGATACTGAGCAACAAGGAAAATTGCGCTAATAATTGCATCCGCATGCTAGAATATTTTCTATTTGACATAGCCCTCAGTAGATAAAAAGAGATAAAAGATTAAGAAATGACAGATTGAGGTTAGGAAAACATGGTTTGATTAACTTTAGGAAAAATTTAGGTCATATAGACATTTTTCATACTCCTCCGACCCACATTAGTTGACTTGGATTTGTTTAGATTCGGATGTATTTAGACATGTTTTAGTGCTAGAAACATCCGAATAAAAAAAAGTTGAGTCAACTAATGGGTCGGAGGGGGTACATATATTTATTATTAATCTCGGTGCAACACACTGATACTTTTGCTAGCATGGTCGGTTGGGCTGGGTTCTGTTCTTTTAATTCAAACAAGTTTGGACGACCAAACCGAGTTATTTATTTTCTTTTTAAAAGAAAGCTAGAAAAGGACGGGTGATATTTATATTAAACCAAAGGAACAATTTAGAACTATCCAAAATATAGTTTGCAAAAATAATTTTAGGGTTATGAAAAGTATTCCATAAATTTGCAACGTTTATATAAAGTAAAAAGAGAATGCGACCTAATATAGTTGTATGGTACAAAATATATTCGCAGCAATTATTTAGTAGAACTTTTTTCACTACTCCTAAAATTTAAAACAAGTAAAATTTACGCGTACACCCCATTGCAACGCATGGGTTTTTTTGCTAGTAAATACAAAAAGGTAGCCAAATGACAAATCACCACATTCCTAATAAACTGAAAATGTGATACCGTTTGTAAATTATTATTACTCCATTGATTATTCTTAGCTCCTAAAATATTATTTGTTGCGTGATTTTTCTAACTTTGGGGATGGCAATGGCATCTCCTGATCAAACATGCTCTCGCCCATGAATGTACATGTTTGAATATACACGACACAAGAGGAGGTATGCCCTTTTATACCAACATGATCATGAACTGCATGAGTATGAAAATTTTAACACCAATGGCCCTCCTGAACAATAAATCAACCAGAAAACTGTAGGTTGGCATATGTGCAAACTATGGCCATTCACAGTCAAATTCCTCCTCGTATACTACTCTAGCAATGTGTGCTTGATCAGATAGGTGTTGTTTTGCTCGAACTCTTCATTTCTATGTGCCTCCCCATATATTATATGTTCAAAATGATCAAACATAGCCTGGCTAGCATGCATCTCAGTTTTCTTTCAGCACAACACCATCTTGCAGGAAACAAAGGTGTTCAGTTTCAATAAACATGATGCATCATTAAATAATTTCCGGATCCACCACAATTTCGGTTCTGTGTTCAGTGAAACGGCATATTGATTTCTGTAACACGCCAATCCTACCAGGACATGGTGCAAAATACAGTGGAGCAGATCGGGTGCAAAGTCCACAAATAGTTCCATTGAAATTCAGTAGAAACTGCGATAATATCAAGAGCAACATTGGAAAGACATCATGAAAAATCAACTGTCTCGTATACAACTCTGGCCATAGTTGGTCGACATTCATATGGCACTACCCAATTTTTTACAACAGGTTAGGAAATATGAGTTGTCGATGCCGTCGTGTCGTTATCATCACAATCCTCTCCTTCGGCATCTTCTTCGATGTCGCCGTTGTTTTCTGTCGGCACGCACGCCACCTGACTGGATTCCCATCTCGCACGACCTCCTGTAACTCTCCTCAATCAGCCATGTGGAGTCCACAAGAGAGTAGGCCAGGACAGAGTCGCACATGCCAAAGGAGGCGATGGCTCTCTCCTTCCATACAACCCCTCCCTCTCGGCTTGTGTGTTGCCGTTAGAGTAGAAGAGCATGGTAATGCTGATCAGGAGTTGGTGGCAGAGGTCCGGGAGTGGGGGAGAAGAAGGGGAGCGTGAGGAAAGAGGAGTGCTATCTTACGAACGAAGGAGAAGACGTGGAGGACGCCGCTCGTTATGGTCATTCTGCGCCGCTGTAGCCCGTTGCATCGAAGATGGAGTGAGATACTGAGATGGAGGTTGGCGCCGAGCTCAGGTAAGGGTTAGGGTCGGAACCCAGGCGCTCTGATCCTTCAATCCTCTTGATGGCCTCCCTTCCCTTGCGCTTTTCTGCAGGAACATCTCCTAGGTCTAGACCTTCTCGGCAATGGCGGCGATCTTGGCGAGCGGGCGTCACCGCACCGGGTCATGGTCTCCTTCCTGAACTGCGCCTAGTCGTCGGTGGAGCCGGAGGGTGGAGGATTGAGGTGTGCGTGGTGGGCTGCTGGTGCGGAGACGCGATGTGCAGAGCCATTATCGGCTGGTGTATAGGCGTGGAGATTGCATCGATACGGGGCATAAATTATGTTTGCCAGCGGTTTCGACGTGCGTATTTTTAGATAGATGGGCGACCAAACGACGGGGGCGCGAGGGTGTGACGAAGCCAACGACGTATCGTTGACAACGGAACACAAAAGTGCTGACTTTTTAAGTAGTAGAGATAGAGATAGAGATAGAGATAGAGATAGAGATGTTGAATAGAGTAATACTAAACAATTGAAACCTTATGTATCAATATACCGTCTTCATCGTCCATGAGTGAGATGAGACAATCCATTTCCGTACAACCGCACACACTTCAACCTAAAATAGCTCAGAGGTATAAGGATAAAGAGCATTATACATCATAAGAAGGCACTATGTGTCTCTTAGAAATATATTATCACAACAAAGCCAAGGTTTATGTAGACTATGTTGGGAGCGGAAATACAAATTACTCTGATGAAAATCGTGGTGCACCTTGATACAGAATATCACATGAGAGAGATATTGTCCAGTTTCGTTTGCATCATAAACATAAAGAAGCAAACAATAGAATCGGCCAATGACATATATGTGTGGTTCTATTTGGCATCAGATGTACTTCCACCAAGGTACAGATCAGAACACAAATTCAAAGTACAAATGTCAAAATGCGAACCCAATAACTTATACACTTGTTTTTTCAGCTTCTCCACAACAAATAGAATTAAAAGTTCAGTTACAGAGGTGCCGTAGACATGCAACCTAGCAAATCTTATTTTAAGAATTGAGGTTTAACTCAGCCTCACTCCCTAATATTTCTAGACATTTTTCCGTCTCTAAAAGTTCTTATGACCAACCTTCCATAATTTTTTAGTATTCAGCTCCTATAAAAAACAATATCTGAATCATGGTGTGTAGCACTATTCTGAACCAACGCTTGTTTAAGTGCACATCGTTTCTAAATACTTGCACTTGGAAGAGAGAAGCAAAGGAAATTAAATTAGTCAGTTATTAATATGCAAAGAACATCTACAACTTAAGATTTCTATATCTAAGAAGAACAATAGGACGATAGGGATAGAACGCCTGATCACCTCAGGCGAAGCGGCCGATAGACATGTTTAGACGGCAATTGGTGGTGGAGCTCATCACCCTCGTCGTGCGAGATAAGAGAAGGCAGTGATGCAGCTCGTCGCTAGAGTTGAGTAGGAGAACCTATGATAAAGCAAAGTGTAATCAGATTGTAATAAGGATCAAACTTCCCAATTGATCTTGCACATTTCTTTTCCCGCTATTGATAAAATTTTCTCAATACCACATTTTATCTGCCAGAGAAAAATGTACAACAATACAAATTCATCTATTTGGTCCATAAAAGCATAGGTTATTCAACACATATTCATACACACCAAAATACCACAAAAAATTAGAAGTTAATGCACACCATGATTCCGCACCAAATTAGACAAAATTCAATTATGGAAAAAAATACCTTGTGACATCCTTATCACAGAAAATGCAAGTCGACCTGAAATGGTGGGACGGCATATCAGTCCATATGCACAAAGAGACAATTCGTCAATGTGTAATTAGTACAGAAAGCTAAAACCTATATCCATACAAACCTAAGTATACTTCTTTACAAATTTGTAGGAGTTGGTCGACTGAGAAGAGTTATAAAAAGAAGTAGGAGGAAGTCGTCAAATCGGCTCACCTGATGAGATTGCTCGTTGTTCCCCTCCATATCAAAGTATGACATGTCCTTTCCAACCAAACACCACCTCCGCAGCTCCTCCTGCCTACCTGCTCAGGGTCATGTCTCCTTCGTACTTAACAAGTAATTGAATGGGACAGAGAGAGATAGTGCAACACAACATGATACCATATAGCCTCACCTCATAGGACGTGATGTCCTGAAGATCGAACGCCTGGGAGACTGGGCACTAGGCGCCCTCGCATTCCTCTTCCAACCGACATGAGGGGAGCGAAATTTTTGAGCTCTCCTGCGGGTGATGGAGGTCGGGATCCGACACGGGCTCTTTGGGTTGTAGCGGCTGTAGTTCCATGGGATGGAGGACAAAGAAGATGGGAACCACGGATTGATCGGGTTCACGAAGCTTCCTGATAGATCTCATATTATTGTTAGCCTCCATCCATAGCTATGATTATCTTTCCGTCGAATTGGCTTCGCCATTTCTTGATCACAGAGCAGAATGGATCCTGCTTCTTCTGAAAGAAAGCCGGGGTGAGAGAGAGAGGATAGTAAATAAAGACAAAACACCCACCTTGCGTGGAGCAGCGACACACACCTCCAGCCATTTGCCTGCCACGTACGAAGCTAGTCCTCACTAGCCCACAAAATGTTGAGCGGCATAGGCCTACATGTAGCGGTAGCATGCCCGGCTGTCACGACCCGGGATCAGGGCTAGAAAAATACTAGATCTTCATCCGGCATAAGCCTGACCTCGAGCTCAAAGCGCACAAGGAGTAATTCGTTAACACTAGAGAACATACAAATCTTACATTATTAAGGTACGGTCTTAGCAGAGCTGCATACAAGTATTACAAACCAGGGGTCCGAGACCCATCAAACACCAAGCAACGGAAGAAAATATGTTGTTCTAAACAACAAACTTAGCAAAGGGCCTAAGAGGCCATAAAGATAAGCAAACGACCCTTCCATAGATCCTATGCTGCTGCCCGAGAACCCCAACTACTCGTCGATGTCAATGTAGAAACCACCTTCAGTTGGAATAGCTTCATCAGTAGAAAAACATCAACGAGGCAAGGCTGAGTACAGGATGTACTCCACAAGACTTAATAACCTACGATACATGCTTGGTTTAGAGAGGATTTCTATGGTTACTTTGCAAAAGCTAGCTTTTTTGAAAACAAGTAAGAGGAGAAGCTCGTCTAATCAGATCTTTTCAATAGGGTTAAGAAGACTACAACTCTAGCTCTTTCAGATCGCTTTCATCATCATCTAAACCTTTCAACTTAGAACAGCCCCTCAAAGGTAATTCCAGAACACTCATTAGTTGCCATGAATTATCATTAGGTTGTAGTTCTCTATGATCACATAATCCGTTCCCAAGTCGTCCATAATCATGGACACGGCTTTTCGAAAAGATTATAACCCTGCAGGGGTGCACAACTTTACCCACACGTACCAACTGATTCTTAATGCCAAATTATTAGCCCTCTTCCTTGGAAGGCTGTCAACACCCAGATTTTTAATCCCAGATGTCTGTTATGCCATACATCGCAATCCTAGGATCACCATTTTTGTGAGACATAACATATTGAATATCACGGTACATCATCCATTACATACCATAATAAGGTCTTACACAAATAAAGGATCTCATGATCCAGGTTTAGTACAAACAAGTAGCGGAATAAATAGCGTAGCGGTGGGGTCCCTCTTTAGTGTCACAGGAAATGCTGACAATGGGATATGATCCTAGTTGTCGTAGCCGTCATGTTATCCTTCTTCTGGATAGTCCTCCTCACAGTCTGGCCATAGGAATAGCCAGGGACAAAGCCATGAGTACTCTTTAAGTACTCGCAAACTATAACTAACAAGAAGAGTAGTTCTAGTAGGAATGTTAAGTTCTAAGTTTATTTGCAAAGTTAAGTTTGAAACCTAAGCTGAGTTCAGAAACAAAGAAAGATAAAATAAAGTTCTAAATCACCTAAGTGGGAACTTAGTTATCACAATCACAACTATGTTGTGGTCAAGTCATGTCACAATTCATTTCAAAAGTCATTTTGAAAACATCTGACAACGGAATAGTATGGCCACTCCAACTGTCCCTAACCGCGGACGCGGCTATTCGAATAGTTTGACACTCTGTAGAGGTGGTACACTTTCACAACAAAATTCGATACATCTGTAAGGGATAACCCTGAATCATCATACTTAGTATGTAGATAATCAAACATAACCTTTCCTTTACACACCCTAGTATAAGCACCTCTCATATGAGCTTCGCCTCCTAGCCATGGTCATCTGCCATCCTAGGAACTGCATAGGTGGACAACATTGAGAGGTAGCCTCGGCTCAAACCTCTCCCGTGAGGGAACTAATATTAATGCATATAAACTTCCGGCTAAGCCTTACCCAATTCAGGTATTGTGGTTGTACGATAAAATTGGAATGGTATTGCAGCTGAACCCAACCATCAGTTTTTATAAAAGGGCTAAGGCTCATGCCTCAACATTTTCATCATCATAAACCATTTGTGTTTCGCAACACATGTCAAAACATCTCAATAGAATGACTCATCATTCCAAGGTTTTCATAATCATTTTCACCAAGTCTTCCCATCTAAAGTGATCAAGTTTTTGGTTTGGCTCTAATCACTAAGTTAAGAGTGTTCACTAATGTGGGATGCTAATATCAATCTCATGCCATAGAATGACATCTAAGTCTAACTAGGTAGGTCAAGTTTTATACTCTTTATGCTATCTATAAACAAAGTAAAGAACATTCGTAAGGTAAAGAAAGTAAAGCTTGTAAATAAAACCTGGAGTAGGTATAAGTTAACAAAAAAGGGATATAACCAAAGCATGCCTAATGCACTTGCTTAGGTTATCTAGCTTGCAAGGTTTAGCTTGCATTATTATTGATGGCTTGCCTTGGTTAGTGCAGTGGTTGAAATTCTCCTCGTCTTCTTCGGGGTAGAACTCCTCCTCCTCGTAGACTTGGTCGGTACTATCGTCTATAAATACATACGGAATACACAATCATCAAACAATACTTAACTAATCTACTTAGCACACTAAGGCACACACTTGATGATCTAGTATCATCACAAGCATCACAAGATTTAATGAACTAAGTTCATTTATTTTATTTGAGAAAAGTAATTTCTACTCATTGAAATTAACTAAGATTTAATATTCTCCAATTAAAATATGGGATCATATGGACACATGTCATCACCACATATTCTAATGCATGGGAATGTGATTTAAATGTTGGATCACATTTTAATAAGTTTAAGATTCACATTTAATGATTTAAAGTGACTAGAAATGCCAATATAGCATTATTTTGGTACTAGTCCAAAGTCACTGCATGCAAACCTTTATATTATTACATATTTAGATAGGTATGGTTAAATGTGATTTTTGAGAGTTGGAATCAACTTAAAAGCTATTATGGTTGATTTTAGAAAAATGTTTGAATGTGAAACAGCTTCTGCCTTGTTATTTTTGCTAGGAGAGATCTATAACTCTAAATGATTTAAATCCAATGGGATTGGATAGATATTTTCATTATATTTCCAACAAAATTGGAATCACTTAATTTGGTTCAGTAGATCTTTCTGAGTTGCTTTTTGAACTAAGAGACATAAGTAAGTTTCAGCTAAAAAGGAAAAATCTAAATTTGAATCACAGGCCCAGCGCGGGAACACTAATGGGCTGGCCCAGTTTCATTCCGCGGCGCTGAGGACTGCTGACAGGGGGTCCCGCCTGTCAGTGGCTCACTACACGCGAAGCGGTACGGGGCAACGTGGCCATAGGATTAGAACTAAGATCTACGACTGGGCTTATCGTCGACGACGGACACGTCGCCGGCGAGACGGAAACCTAGCGGCACTGTGGGCGTGCATTGGGGGCATACCAGGGCTCCAGCAAGCTTGGCGATGGGGGAGTTTGAACAAGGAGACGACGATGGGCTCAGGCGAAGTCGCGGCAGCTCCGAGGGTGGACGAACTCGTCGGGGGCGTCTCCTCCTCTGCTGCGGCTATCTCCGCCGAAATTCTAGTGAAGGGCTGCTCGAGCGGCTCCGGGGAGAGGTGGGGAAGGACTAGTGGTGAGAGGGGAGTGTGGGAGTGTGAAGCATGGGCGCAGAGAAGCATGGGCGCGGCTCGTCGGTGACGACAGCACAGGCTGCTATCAGCGTGGCAAGGTAGACGGACGGTGGGCGGTTTCTTGCCGGTTAGCTAGCGCTTAATGGCGGTGCTAGGGGTGGTAGATTGCGGCTGGGAGCGTCGCGCGCTCTGAGAGACAGAGGCGGTTCTCGACGTGGTTCCCGGCGGCTGTGGGTCCTGGGGTCAATGCGGAGCGGCGCGCACGGGTTGTGGTCGAGGGGTGGTGTGTGCTGGCCTGCCGGGGATGGCGCTCTGGCGTGCGCTGGCGCAGCGCAGAGGCTTAGTGCGGGGCTTGTCCTCGGTGGTCCAGGGGCTGGCTGTGGCCATGGGGTGGACTGTGGTCGGCGGTGTGATCACGCCTTCCATCCTGGAGCGGCGGAGAGGGGCTGGTGGTCTCCTGCGAGCTGCCCGTGCTCGACCGTGGGGTGGTCCAGGGGCTGGCTGTGGCCGTGGGGTGGACCGTGGTCGGCGGTGTGATCACGCCTTCCATCCTGGAGTGTCGGAGAGGGGCTGGTGGTCTCCGGTGAGCTTCCCGTGCCCGTGCTAGTGGTCAATGGGGTTGCAAATCCCTGTAGAAACAGTGAGGCTATAATAGGGTGTGATCTGTGCATGCCAGGTGTTTGACCAAATGACTGCATGACACAAAGATTTGATTTTTTCAGAGATTTTTGGTGGAGTGTTTGGTCTAATGCTTGAGCATCCATGGTTACTAGGATTTGTCAAATTGAAGTCATTTGACTGGTTTTTGAAAAAGTTTGATCTAGGTACATACACTTGGTTCCATTTTCAAATGTCTTTTAAATTTAGAGTTTGAATGTTTTTGGAAGATCATAAGGTGGGCCTTGGTACATCTTTACTTGTACTAGCAAGGGGTGCAAAGATCCACAATTGTTTCTGTTTGAATTTGAGTGCTAGGAACACCTAAAGTGGTCTAGTTGATTAAAATGGCAAAAGTGACCATTTCCATTTATTAATTATTTTTGATTTCTTTTTCTTTGGATTTTGCTTGGGAATGATCTATATGATGTGGAATTCATCTTAGAAACATTTTACAACCATTAGGACAAACAATCATGGCAATTCAAATCAATTCCTATTTAATGCAACACACATATGCATGCTTAAATATTTAGATGAGAAAAAGTTTTTGTTAACCCTAAATTGGGTGATTTGGATCTTGATCACTTGGATTAAAGTTTTGTGATGTTACAAAGGCCGACAGAGGGTGGTTGACCATGACTTTAACCTTGCTTTCATCGAGACCATGAGTCATGCCCTAACGAGATGCCACCGTAACGGTTCAAGTCTCGTAGCCGGTCCCTAGAGATGTGTGCAGGGACCAAGATTACGGAGGTCGTGCCTCTCTTGTTCCTGGCCATGCTTACCTACCTGTATGAACGCACCTCCTACACCGCCTTCAAGAACAACCAGAATGCATATGTCGAATGGAACGCCTGAACTATGTGACTCATGGAATCTACTAGGCAAGTTAGTGAGTAGAGGGGGTTTCCAGGCCCCCGTGTGGTTGTACGCTCGTGTTGGTTCAATAGGCGAGAACTCAGGTCCTAAGGGTGGCTAGCATGGGACTACATGTTGGGGGGATACCCCCGAGTAGGGTCACACCAGGGTATAAAGGCCGAGTTAGCCGAGGTATGGCAAGGTCAAAGCAAGTGCTGGCCGAATCACCTCAAGGCAGGCCGAATCACGGAGTCACCCAGACCGGAGGATGTCTGCCTAACTAAGTCCTGGCTGACATATGTCGTATGCTGGCAGGATTTATGTAACTTGTATGCATGTACCAGTGTGGCCGGATTAACCAGGTACGATCCGGGTTATATCAGGCTTGCAAGAGAAGGAAGGTATCTCGCTGGTCAAAAGGAGGTCACTGTACGCTAGAGTGTGAGCGAAGCGGACAGAGGCTAGGACCACCGAGGCGTGGCCGACAACGGTGACGTGCCCTGTGTCGGATGACGTTGGCGTCACAGAGGCTCATGTAGCCTCTACATGGCTTACGATGGGGAAAAGTGACCCGGTCGGTTTGCTATTTTGGGAAGAGGCATATTCCCTAGAATATGCCTCCACGTATGCCCTAATTAGAGACCTAGCCACCCCAATATAAGGAGGGCTAGGGCATCTGTAGAGAGGGTTGAGCTTTACTTGGTTGATCTTTAGTTGGTCCATGAGAGCTAGCTAGTGGAGAGAGTAAGAGAGTTCCTTCTTCCTCCTCTCCCCAATACAGCTCAAGGAGCACTTGTAATCCTTGGATACCAATTGAATACAAAGTATCTGTGTGTGGAATCACTAGACTATCCCTCTCTGGAATTCTCTAGTGCATATTGTCCCCACCTTTAGCCTATCCATGGCATCTTCCGTGACACCACCACGACAGTTGGCGCCCACCGTGGGGCATAAGGCGCTAGCAGGAGTGAAGATCCAGACGGGAAACCTCATCGGCAATGGCGAGCGCATCGTCTCCGGGCTTGTTCAGTGCTTTGGAGCGCTGGACTTCGTCAGCGACAATGCTGGCTTCTTCGGCAAGCGACCTCTTCCGCGCAACGGCCTCTTCGTCAATCTCGGCACGCACAAGATCTACGTTGTTGTCGATGTGTCGTGCGTTCACCTGCGGCATTTTGTCAAGGGAGGCGAGCCACCCCTTAGCGCGGCTCGCGGGGCGCGTATCACTCACTCCCTAGACCACGCCGAGGTGATGATGACGACGCCTGGCGCTGGCGCGAGCAAGGATCCGGCACCAGATCCGGAGGTAACCCCGAAGGCACCAAGGAAAAGTAGAGGTCCTCCACTAGAGAGGCCAGAGAATGTACTGCAGCAGGCGATATATAGCCTAGAGAGCCCCATAGCACCTGCGGTAGATCCGGCTCAGGCACAAGCCGATTTAGAGGAGACTAGGCAGAAAATATGAGAGGGTGCAAAAAAGATAGCAGCGGCTCAGCAGTCGTTGAACATCACACTACGTGAGTACGCAAAGGCAAATAAGGTTGATGCTGTAAAAGTGAAGGGGAGAAACCTCATTAGTGAAATGAACAAAGAGGGTGATACTAGAGTTGAGGAATCAGAGAACATTCTGTCCGTGGGGCTGCCAAGTACATTACCCCGGCAAAAAACCTCAGAGTAGTAGATGCAGCTGCGTCCGAGTTAGAGGGTTTGACGGGTGAAGCCCGACAAAGATAACAGGATAGGGTTAATGAGTTAGTTTAGATCGCAAACAAACAAAATGAAGAGTTGCTCAGGGCTAATCCGGCAAGGCTGGGGCCTCAAAAGTCGTTCATTCAGCAATCGGTAACCCGGAGAAATCTGCTGGAGTTGAGTCGTCACCTCATGGCGGCCCAAGAAGAGAGGAAGTGGTAACCTCGGCGAGGAGAAGCAAGAAGATAGTCCCATATGACCCGGCAAGGGCAGGGAAAGGAAAAGAAGTTCAGGGAAATGAGGATCGGCGAAGTGTGAGCCGAGGTGAAGCTGGCCGAGGTAACCGCGACCAAGGCAATGTCGGTCAGGGAAATGCTGTGAACGGCAATGTCGGATAGCGCAACTCGGCGGGTGCAGGGCAACCGCAGCAGTGGAATATACCACGGCAAGAGCGAAGTGCCGGCCAAGGTATGCAACAGAGAGCAGCTCCACGAGAGCAAGATAGATACAATGATGGTGATTCGGAAATGGTGAACGCAGGATATCCTAGGTCGGACTATCACGTGATAGGGTCAAGATGGGGAAGCCGGAACTTGATGCCTGACGATGCCAGGTTAAAACTGGATCGGCTTTATAGGTCGGAGCAAATTGAGTGTCAAGGTCCTCCGGGTCCGGCGTGTTTTGGACCCCAGATCATGAAGGAGCCTCCAGTACCTAACTTCCAGCTACCCAAAGGGACAAAAACATATGACGGTAGCACCAAGCCGGAGGATTGGTTGATCAACTACGCGACAGCGGTGAAAATTGCTACAGGCAACTTGAGATGGGGTGTGAGATAAGTACCTCAAATGCTGGAAGGGCCGGCGAGGGTATGGCTAAACAATTTACCACCAGGAAGTATTAACTGTTTGATCAATTTCGAGGAAATGTTCATCAGTAACTTTTCGAGCACGAATCAGAGGCCGAATAGGCCACATACCCTAGCGATGTGCAAGCAGAGACCAAATGAGATAGACCGGGAGTTCTTAACCCGTTGGTGCAATGTGCGAAGCTCATGTGAGGGCGTGATTGGATCACAGGCTATAGCTTAGTTTGCGCAAGGGTGCATATATGCAAGCATGCTATGGCAGAGGTTACAAAGGGATATGCCAACTACACTGCCAGAAACGATCCGGATTGCTGATTCATACGCCTTGGGTGATCCGACTCAACCCAGGCTTGTGTCAAACGAGTCAAGCGAGGAGTACTACCAGTGAGATGGAGCCAGGTCATCCCGCCGGAATGATTACCAAGGTAAGAGGAGAGATGATAGACCGGATTACAGGTACAGTTCGCAACAAGTTGCGGCTATAAATCAAGATCAAGCCGGAGCAGGGAGTAATCAGCGTTAGAAAACTGGAGGGCAACAATGGACTCCAAGAAATGATGGCAAGAAAACTTGGGCGCCAGAGCAGAAGAAACTGTGGCAAGAAAAGAAGGACCGTCCGAGGTATACATATGAGTCAATGTTGGATCAGCCGTGCAAATTTCACACGCCAAATCCGAGTAACCTGGCGGGTCACACAACTCGGCAATGTGAGTGGATGAGGAAGATAGAACAAAGTGGTTTGGGGAATGCTCAGGCACCTCGGAACGATCAACCTCGGCAGGAGTTACCCCGTCAGCAATTACTCTCCGGAGCAAACACGCAATAGTTAATGTTGCCACCACCTCCGCCGAGGTATGAAAACCATGAGAGAAGGGATGCAGTGCATCAGGTGGAAAACCAACATCAGCCAGATCAAAGGTACCCCAGAAATGAGGGGAGAAGTTAATACAGAGAGCATCACCAGAGTTATTTTGTGTTTACCACAAAGGAAACAGATAGAAAGAGTTTGCAGCACCGACATATGGAACTAAATGCAGTTATGCCAGCAGTGACGAGGTATATGCCTTGGTCGGACCAGGAAATCACATGGAGCATCAAGGATCATTCCAAGCTTATGCCAAGCCCTAGTTCGTATGCGTTAGTGCTGGACCCAACGCTCATCAGGCCAAGTATCAATGTGAGATTTTCTAAGGTGCTGATTGACAATGGTAGCAGCATCAATATTATGTATGTGGATACAATGCGCAAGTTGGGTATCTCGGAGAACATGCTCCAGGCGACAAGGACAACTTTCCATGGCATTGTGCCAAGTATTTCTTGCAAACCCATTGGTAAAGTCCGGGTAGACGTACTGTTCGGCACACGAGATAACTACCGAACTGAGAACTTGGAGTTTGAAGTTGTGAACTTTGAAAGCGCATATCATGCTTTACTCGGCAGGATTTCCCTGAACAAATTCATGGCAAGTTGTCACATCAGTTACCTGAAGATGAAGTTACCCAGACTAAATGGAGTAATTACCATAGCAGGAGATTTCCGACATTCTATTTAGTGTGCGTCAGTCAGGTCTAACCTGGCCAAGTCACTCGTGATCGCACAAGAGAAGAGAAAGATCTAGGAAGTGGCGGCATTGGCTCAATCCGCTTAGCAGTATATGCCGGCATTGGGTAACCCGCATGGAAGTGTTTCATTTCAAGCAACGAAAGATACAAAGAAGGTGCATGTTGATGATATGTTCCCAGAGCGCACCGTAACAATTGGTGCCGGGTTAAATGACAAATAGGAAAGCGAGCTCGTCAACTTCCTCCGTGAGAATCGGGATATCTTTGCTTGGTCCACACAGGACTTGCAAGGTGTTCCGAGGGAGTTGGCCGAGCACTCTTTGAATGTGAGACCCGGAGCAAAGCGGTGAAGCAACCTCTCCGCCGCTTCGCCGAAGATAGGAGAAAAGTCATTGGAGATGAGATAGCTCGGCTCCTAGCAGCTGGGTTTATCATGTAAGTGCTTTACCCGGATTGGCTATCTAATCCGGTGTTGGTGGAAAAGAAGAAAGATGATCCGAATGTGGCAGTGGTTTGGCGTATGTGCATCGATTACACGAACTTGAATAAGGCGTGCCCAAAAGATCCATTCCCACTGCCAAGGATAGATCCAGTCATAGATTCTACTGTTGGGTGTGAACTGTTGTCATTCATAGATGCATATTCTGGTTTCCACTAGATACCTCTGAACCCGAATGATCAAATAAAGACTGCGTCACTACTAGAAAACAGCTAATCCGTGCCGCACCTGTTTTGATCATCCGTGGTGCACTAGGGGTGCGCCACGAGGCGCGCGCTACGGGTAAAAGTTAGCCGTGGCGCACTAGGTGGTGCGCCACAAGTATGAAAAGTTAGCCGTGGCGCACTAGGTTGTGCGCCACGAGTATGAAAAGTTAGCCGTAGAGTACTAGGTCCTGTGCGCCAAGGGTACGATTTCAAATTTCAAAAAAAAAGCGGGATTTGATCTAGATCTAGACCTAGATCTAGATCAACCCGCCGGCCGCCATTGTCGTCGGAGGGTGCAGTCGGAGGAGGGCACGGTCGGATTATGGTGGAGGAGATTGCGTCCGGAGGTGCACGGGGCAGGGCGTCGTCAAAGGATGGTCGGGGAGGGTGTAGCCGGAGGTGGTCGGAGGAGGGCGCCGTTGGAGGATGGTCGGAGGGTGGAGGAGTGAGGAGAAGGTGGAGAAGGTAGGAGAGGTGGAGGAGTGAGGAGAAGAAGAAGGTAGGAGAGGTGGAGGAGTGAGGAGAAGAAGAAGGTAGGAGAGGTGGAGGAGAAGGAGAAGGTGGAGAAGGGAGGAGAAGTGGAGAAGGAGAAGTGGAAGTGGAAGTGGAGGAGATAAGGGGTGGGTGGGGAAGATATATATAGAGGGTTAGGTGGTCAGGTGGTGATTCGAATTTCGAATCCCGCCCAACTTACTCGTGGCGCACTAGGGGTGGTGCGCTACAAGTAAGTGGCCTCCTTTTTTTCTACAGGAAAAAACGATCTTTTGATCATAACTATTTACTCTTTTCGAATTTTGAAAATCTAAAAAATCGCCAAGGTCGTTGCGAGCAGATGCGAAATCTCGTTCTCGTCATTTTGGTATATTAAACGTTTTTTTTCAAATTCGTGTGCAAAAGTTATGGCTATTTTACTGTGGCATTATCATTTTACCGTGGCTACACAGTAGGCCGCAACACACATACCCGTAGCGCACTATGTGAGAGTGCGCTATGACTTAGTTTCACACCCGTAGCGCACCACGCGCAGATGCGCTATGGCTTGGTTTTCTGCGGCCACCTGTGCCCTGGCCCACAAGTAGCCGTGACGCACCACCCCCATGTGCGCCACGCTTACGGCAGTTAGTCGTAGGGCACCTGCAGGCAATGCGCCGCGCCTATTTTACCCGTGGGGCACCACTAGCACGTGCGCCACGGATGTGTGGATTACCTATAGCTGTTTTCCTAGTAGTGCCTTTATTACCCTATATGGGGCTTATTGCTATCGCACCATGCCTTTTGGTTTACGTAATGCAGGGGCAACGTACCAAAGATGTATGCAAAAATGTTTGCACGACCAAATTGGCCGAAATGTGCAAGTATATGTGGATGATGTGGTTATAAAAACCAAGGAAAGCAAAACGCTCCTTGATGATATCAGGCAAACGTTCGCGAACCTAAGAAGGTTTCGAATGAAGCTTAACCCGGAGAAATGTACCTTCGGTGTCCCGGCTGGAAAATTACTCGGATTTCTTGTCTCTAGCCGAGGTATCGAAGTTAACCCAACTAAAATCCGAGCCATAGAATGAATGGAATTGCCGAAGTGTCTTAACGATGTCCATAAGTTTACTGGCTATCTGGCATCCTTAAGTCGGTTTATATGTCGGATTGGAGAAAAGGCATTGCTCTACGTAGCTGCAACCAACCGAGTTGTAAGTGTAGTGATAGTGGTAGAGCGTGACGAAGAGGGTAAGTCGGTGCAAAGGCCAGTCTATTGCTTGAGCGAGGTATTATCAGCATCAAAGCAGAACTATCCTCACTATCAGAAAATGGCATATGGTGTATATATGGCAGCAAAGAAGCTGAAGCACTATTTTGAAGAGCACCCCATCAAAGTGATATGTGAAGCCCCCATATCTGAGATAATGGGAAATAAGGATGCAAGCGGCCGGATCACAAAATGGGCAATTGAACTAGCCCCTTATGCTCCACAGTTCGACAGAAGAGATGCGATCAAGTCTCAAGCAGTAGCTGATTTTTCCGTGGACTGGGCCGAGATGCAGTACGAGCCACCATTGCCAGATCCGAACTACTGGAGAATGCACTTTGACAGATCAAAAACAAAAACCGGGTTAGGCGCCGGAGTTGTGCTTACTTCTCCCAAGAGAGATCAGCTGAAGTATGTGCTACAGATCCATTTCGCAGCATCAGACAATGTTGCAGAATATGAAGCACTTGTGCATGGGCTCAAAGTGGCAAAAGAAGTTGGAATACATCGGATCTAGTGCTTCGGTGACTCGGATCTAGTGGTTCAACAAGTCTCAGGGCAATGCGATGCTTTGGGTGCAAACATGGCATCACACAGATTTCATGTGCAGAAAATATCGGGATACTTTGAGGGATGCGAATTTCATCATATACCTCAGATGGAAAATGAGGCTGCCGACGTATTGTCGAAGCTCAGATCAACCCGACAAGCAATTCCACCAAGTGTAGCACTATAGCACCTCAGAAAACCATCTATCAGGCCATCCCCGGAATCCGACTAAATTTTCATCCCGGCAGATCCGGAGCCCGGAGCTGTACCCATGGACATTGATGTGGGAAGTGGTTCAGGAAACCCGGGGACTGCTACATAGAACCTAGGGACTATGCAGCGCAACCCGGCCGAGGTTATGTCAGTGGATCAAATGGAAATAGATGAGGATGTGTTTCCGTTGCGAGCTATACCGGCTTGGGTACTACCCATATTTCAATTCCTGAAGGATGGAACTTTGCCTAGTAAAGAGGTGATTTCCAGGCAAATTCAGAGGCGCGCGAAGGCGTACACAATTATCAATGCCGAACTATACAAGAGAAGTGTCACAAACATCCTCCAACGATGTGTTCACCCGGAAGAAGGGCTTGACATCCTCCGGGATATACATCAAGGGGAATGTAGGCATCACGCCTCATCCAGAGCTCTAGTGGCAAAAGCTTTTCGGCACAGATTCTATTGGCCAAGTGACTTAGAACAAGCAGAAGATCTAGTAAGAAAATGCAATGGTTGTTAGAGGTATGCAACCAAGACACATATGCCAATGTCGGAGCTCAAGACCATACCAATTACCTAGCCATTTGCTGTATGGTGTTTGGATATAGTTGGCCCGTTTAAACCAGCAAGAGGGAACATGACCCACATCTTAGTCATGGTTGACAAGTTTACAAAATGGATTGAAGTGAAGCCAATAAGAAAATGTGATGGAGCTACCGCCGTGACATTCCTTAAAGATATCATCTTGAGATACGGCTATCCTCACAGTATTATAATAGATAATGGCACAAATTTTGCTGAAGGAGCATTTGCGCGATTCTGCCGAGATAAGAAGATCCGGCTGGACGTTGCCTCGGTAGCCCACCCCGCATCGAACGGACAAGTGGAGAGATCCAACAGATTAGTATTATCCGGGATAAAACCCCGACTCATTGAGCCGCTGCAAAGATCGGCGGGGTGCTGGATAGAAGAACTAGCAGTAGTACTGTGGAGTTTAAGAAGAACTCCGAATCGATCAACAGGCTATACGCCATTCTTTCTGGTATATGGGGCAGAAGCTATATTACCAGCCGACATAGAGCATAATTCGCCTAGGGTCACCCAATACACAGAAGCCGAAGTGCAAGAAGCCCGACAAAAACGATGTTGATCTACTAGAAGAAGCGAGAGAATTGGCATTGTCCAGATCCGCCATATATCAGCAAAATCTCCGACGCTATCATAGCCGGAAAGTAAACCCCCGAGTCTTCCGAGAAGGTGATCTGGTACTCCGGTTGGTACAACGTACTGCTGGCATGCATAAGTTATCCCCCCATGGGAAAGGCCATTCATTGTGAGCAAAGCATTGCACAATGACTCGTATTATCTCATCCATGCAAAACCACAGGAGAAGAACAAGGCGAACAGGTCCGGCGAGGAATCTAAGCGTCCATGGAATGTAGCTCTACTTCGTCCGTTCTACACTTAGCAAAGAAGTGTGTGTATCCAAGTCTCTCATACGTCGGTATGTATGCCGTCAATGAGTTTATCAATGAAATCGTGGCACCTCGAGTAGTAACTCGGGGACTGCCTTAATAATATTTGTTGTCTTCTGTACTTGTTATTATTTTTATGTCGGCTGGTTTAAGTTGCTTCTGCTAAACCAGATTAGTAGTGTGTGAGCACCAAAAACTCAACTCTTCGACTTGCTGCTGTCCAACAAGATTTAGGCACCAAAAACTTGTTCTCTTGCTTCATGGCAAGCAAGAGAACAAGTTTGGAATTGCGTAGCACACGAAAAACGACTAAGGAAAAGAACGTAATCGAGCCGACATTTGTTATTTGGACTAACTTTATGTTTACCCTATTTTTACTATGTTGAATTATGTTGAGCTGGTCCTAATAAAGTTTCCAAGTATTGTTAAGTCAATTTTTGAAACTCGGACTCGTAAGTCATAAAACCGAATCAAGGTAGACACGAGCCGAGCCAGGAAATTGGAGAAATCGGAAAATGAAACTTGGGGACTACGCCCAAGTTAATCCGGCACGAGCAACTTAGTAGAAAAATATAACTTGTGTGCTTAATACATTTGCACCCGGCGTACCGGGGATCTGATAAACTTCAAAGTGTTTGTTGGTGATCAAGGAGCAGCATGAGGAGGTAACTCGGCGCCAGCAGGTGGAACTCCAGCCCCGGCTTCAGCATCATCTTCATCTTCTTCGACGTCCGAGGCTTCGTCCAATTCCTCCTCACCCAAATCACCTTCGAATATTCGTCGTCAATGGCTTCGAGAAAGCTTGGTCCCTCGTTCCATTGATGGATGGGGGCAAACTGAATGAGGCTATGGTCGCAAGCCTTACGCCGAGCTATCCAATCCGGATCATTGGACCACCTTGATCCGATGCGCATGCGCTCGAGAAGATTCAGATTTATTTTTTCATAACATGTGAGCACGTAGTGGAGGCCGGTTTCAGCTCCGGCGCGCCCGTCGGACTCCCTCCAGAGGTTAAGCTGGGTCTCACACTCCATTAACTTGTTAATCAGCGCAGTGGAACCCTCCGGAGTGTCTTCACTAGGCCAAAGGGCATTGAAGATCCGGACTGCTGCATCTAGGATATCCTTACCATAGTTCTTCACAATCTCGATGCGAGAAGATAAGTTGACCAGCAGGTCCTCCATGTCATAGAGAATATTTTCAGCGCCAGGACCAGTTGGGGTACCCCTCTTCTGGTGGAACTTGGCAACGGCAGTAGTTGCAATGGCATCACCCTCCAAAAATTTGTCTGAAAACAAGACAAGTGAAATAGGTGAAGGAGGTTGACCCAGAGAGATTCATGCCGGCTGAAGGAAAAGAACTTACGAGAAATATGGCTGTGGATCCAGGTCAGCTCCTTGGTGTAGTTTTCACACCTCTTCCGGAGTTACACAAGTTCAGCATTCGCCGACTCAAGCTTAACGTCGGCCTCCTTCAGCAGTTCTTGATCTTTGGCAATTTGGAGGTTGAGACGTTCTCGTTCTTTAGTGAAATCTTGGCTAGCTTTATCCATCTCGGTTTTGTGGACCGCCTTGAGCTTTTTCATTTCTGCCTTGAGCTTGGCAATCTCATCATCTTTGGTCCGAAGGAGGGCGAGCTTATCATCTTTCTTCTTGAGTTCGGCCTGATGCTTCCCTGCTTGTTCGAGAAAATGCAGCATCATGTCAGTCACGGGCACACTATCTTCTAGAGATGCTGAAACAGTTTGTTGACCCGGCAAAGCAGAGGTATGAATATTTGCCGAGCCAAGAAGAAAAGGAGAAAGTGCGCAGAAGAATATTAAGCAAAAATGACTTACCTTTTATTTGGTCCAAGTTCTTCCTCATGATGGTATTTTTGGCTTCCACTTCGGCTGCCCAATCCGAATAACAGATTAGTTCGGCGGGAAAAGACAAAGAAAGATGGGAAAAAAGCTAAGGAGAAAACTTACCCCTTTTCTCGAACTCAGCGAGGAGCGTAGAATGCTTCGAGCGCAGTGCCTTATGTGTGTCTAGGAGGCGCTGAAACTCAGCGCTCTGGCGATTGGTAGTAACCTGACAAGAGCAAGGATAGCTTAGTCATGTGCATATTCGAAGTGTACAAGATCTAGGCCAAGTGGAACTTAACCCGGCTCTAGGTGTGTGCATATTCGAAGTGTACAAGATCCGGGCCAAGTGGAACTTAACCCGGCTCTAGGTGTGTGCATATTCGAAGTGTACAAGATCCGGGCCAAGTGGAACTTAACCTGGCTCTAGGTGTGTGCATATTCAAAGTGTACAAGATCCGGGCCAAGTGGAACTTAACCCAGCTCTAGGTGTGTGCATATTCGAAGTGTACAAGATCCGGGCCAAGTGGAACTTAACCCGACTCTAGGTGTGTGCATATTCGAAGTTTACAAGATCCGGGCCAAGTGGAACTTAACCCGGCTCTAGGTGTGTGCATATTCGAAGTTACTAAGGAGCTACGCTAGTTCTCTAAGGAGCATCCTGTCGAGTAACAAGTTACTCCCCCGGAGGCTCGGGGACTAATGGTTATATCACTAACCACTAGTGCATGTTAAAGAAAAGACAAGGCAGCGTACCTCCATCATCCGGCCGGCAAGGTTGATAGTCTTGGCAGCTGTGTTCATCTATGCAGCAAACTCGACAGGCCCAAATTTCTCCGGGAGATCGTCGTTATGGACGAACTCTGCCTTGTTCCAGTTATTGACGAACTCGATCAAGGCCGGAGGATAGCGCTCTCCGCTAAGAAGAAAATGCAAAGGAATCAAACAAACAACAAATTCCGACATATGATATAACTCGGAAAAAGATTGGATCACGAGATTTACCGTAGGAGGAAGCCTATCTCGGTAGAAATGCTCAATCCTCCACTCCCAATCAGCGGAGAAGTTTTTGTCAGTTGTGAAGAGGGCCTTGACCCGGCAGAATATCTCGGTGTTGCTCAGTTCAAATGAGGAAGTCCGGTTGGGGTCAAGTCGCCAGCTCATATGGCACAACTTGTGTGTGCGTTTCTGGAGAGGGGAGATCAGGCTGCGGACGAAAGTGATCATCGCATCCTCGTTGCGCACCCTCTTCAGCTCCTGAAACCGTTTGTTGACTTGGTTCGCCAGGACAGTGGGTTTCTTGGAGATCCGGTCTCACAGATCCAGATTACGAGGACCCGGAGCGTAGGGGCGCAGCCGGATCAGATCTTCATTCATGTCATTTCTGACATAAAATAAGGTTCGGGCCCAGCCCTTGCAAGAATCGAGCCTCGTGACCCGGGGAAAGATGGATTTTTTCCGGCGAGAAAAAGAAGCTGTGCCGAACTGCGTAAGATGTTTGTCCTCTGGGTCAAGCTCCTTATTCGGAATCACGTTCCGGCATAGACCAAAAAACGGATCCAGAGTTCTTTGGTGGACCACAATCCGACATACCCCTCTATGGTGGAGGCAAAGGAACAAAGGGAAGTGATGGCGTTCGCCGGAAGGTGGTGCGGCTTAAGTTCATAGATGTCAAGGAAATCATGGAAGAAATCGCTGAAGGGGAGGCCAAACCCGCGCTAGAAATGGGAGAGGAACACCACAAACTCACCGGGATTGGCTGAGGGTGCGAGCTCCTCGGTGGCGAGGCGGGCAGCCACGCCCTCAGGGATGCGCCGGGTGCGGTATAACCAATCTAGATCGTCCTGGCACACCCAGGAGCCAGCCCAGGCACCGCGTTCGGCGTTCTCCGCCCCCTCCTCCATCTCCACCTCCGCGATGGTGAGCTCCTCTTCGGTCATGTCCAAATCACTGCCCTCACTGGCCTTATCGAAGGTGGGTGGCAGTGCCTTGGACTGGCACGGACCTGTGGCGGTGGAGATGCGAGGGAGCAGCAGCAAGGGAGGTGCAAGGAACGGTGCGGCAGCAGCGCTGCTAAGCAGGTGCGGCGGCGGTGGTGTTGTCGCTAGGAGGAAGAAGAAGAAGAAGAAGAGGTAGAGGGGCGCGAGAATGGGGAAAAATACCAAGGGGCGCGCCCCTCCCCTCTTTAACCATGCCCCAGCTGAGGTAGTAGGATCGTGCGGTGTGGCAAGGCCACACGGTGTGGCCGTGTATTTGTCGGGTCAGCCAATCAGAGGCTAGCCACAGGAAGGGCCACAGGGCACAGAGGATCCCACGACGTGACGTGGTGATACAGTTAACGAGGAGACATACGTGATGTGTGCAATAGTAACACCTAACATTAACTGCAGCAGTAACTGGCGCAGGCCCTTAAAATGAAGCAAAAGAATGATTACCCTCCACGTGGGACGTGGGGAAGCGTACGAGAGAAGGAAGGATAACCCGGATAACCAAAGGGTGACCCGGCCAGCGAGTGAAAACTCAGAATGTTCCAAGGGAAAGTTCGCCCGTGGAATCTGGACTATGAGATAACTCAGAAAAAGGAGCAAGAGGTTCGGTAAGTTGAACCTGTCGTGGCCTTAGCAGTTGGAGCTGCTAAAACCGCACCAGCTTCGGGGACTAATGTTGGGGGGATACCCCCGGATAGGGTCACGCCAGGGTATAAAGGCCGAGTTAGCCGAGGTACGGCAAGGTCAAAGAAAGTGCTGGCCGAGTCACCTCAAGGCAGGCCGAATCACGGAGTAACCCGGACCGAAGGATGTCCACCTAACTGAGTCCCGGCCGACGTATGTCGTATGCCGGTAGGATTTATGTAACTTGTATGGAGGTACCAGTGTGGTCGGATTAACCAGGTACGATCCGGGTTATATCAGGCTTGCAAGAGAAGGAAGGTATCTCACTGGTCAAAAGGAGGTCACTGTACGCTAGAGTGTGAGCGAAGCGGACAGAGGCTAGGACCACCGAGGCATGGCTGACAAGGGTGACTTGCCCTGTGTCGGATGACGTTGGCGCCGCAGAGGCTCACGTAGCCTCTGCATGGCTTACTATGGGGAAAAGTAACCCGGTCGGTTTGCTATCTTGGGAAGAGGCATATTCCCTGGAATATGCCTCCACTTATGCCCTAATTAGAGACCTAGCCACCCTTATATAAGGTGGGCTAGGGCATCTGTAGAGAGGGTTGAGCTTTAATTGGTTGATCTTTAGTTGGTCCATGAGAGCTAACTAGTGGAGAGAGTAAGAGAGTTCCTTCTTCCTCCTCTCCCCAATGCAGCTCAAGGAGCACTTGTAATCCTTGGATACCTATTGAATACAAAGCATCTGTGTGTCGAATCACTACACTATCCCTCCCTGGATTCCTCTAGTGCATATTATCCCCACCTTTAGCCTATCCATGGCATCTGCCGTGACACCACCACGACACTACAAAAACCACACCCAACGTGGCCTCTCATACCTACCTTAGCATGTTTAGTTACCATCTCCGATCAGATCTCATCATCCTATCAAACTAGGTTCGTCGTATCTTCAATACATCACCTATATGGATCGGTCTTGGACCATTAAGCATGGCTAAGCTCGACTGATACATGGCAGTAGCAACGCTCATAAAGCCAAACCCTAGTTATGCTAGGAGTAATGGACCGGTATCTTGGTATACAAAGGGTAAACATGCAACAGATAGGATACTCTATCTTATAACAAAGAACCACATTGGAATTGTATGCATATAGAGAGAATGAAATACTTTGAAAACTTAGGTTCAGAATGATGGGGCTACACTTGCCTTGTCCGTCATTGGAAAGGTACTTCTCTTTGGTGGCGTTGACTTCAGGTTCGGTCTCGGTTCCTATTCGCGAAGAACAAACACTGGAAAGAAGAAGCAACAATCAACACATGGCATGTGTAATGCTCATTCAATATGGATGATATGACAGATTGCATGTATTAGAATAGCCATAGGTGCCACATCGATTTAAATGGGTTCGGAATGCCCTAGGTGGACAAACCATCAAACCCATGGTACTTAGGGGGTGTCAGTGTTCCTCTATGTACAATGTAGTTTAAAGTTGTATGAATATGAATGCTTACATTTTAAATGGTATAGCTCATTTTTCTAAACATTTTGATATATTATACATATTTTTGATTTAAAATGAATTATTTATGAATTTCCAAAGACTTAATTCAAATTCCCAACTTAAAAACATTTCTAAAATTATTAAATATCTGACAAGTGGGACCCACTTGTCATATATGATTTAAATAAAATAGAAAATAAAAAGGGTTATGACGTCATTATGACATCACTGTGACGTCACTATGGCCCTGACCACGTCACTGCCATGATGTGGCCATGTCGGGTCCACGTGGTGGACACGCAGGCGCCACGTCACCCACGACGGAGCCACCAGGCAGTGGTTGCTGGCGGCGAACCAGGACGCGCCTGGATGCGCGGTCGGGCGCGTTAAAACCGCACGAAGATGGTGAACAACCAGCGCTAGCCCCACCCGGTTTTGGTCACCGGAGCGTGGCCGGCGGCGAGCTACTACGGCAGCGGGGTCAGGGTTACACGGGAAAGGCGCTACGGAGGCCGAGGGACGGAACGGAGGGCACCACACAAATCTAGAACTCACTGGGATCGCGTCAAGCTAGGTGATGAGGCGAGGTGAGCACCGGAACAGCGTCGAGAGGAGGCTATTGGCGGCGGCTAGAGGTTTCGATTCAACGGAATTAGGGCGCACGTAGGGGTGAGAAGAGGATAGGGAGAACGAGTCGACCACGGCAAAGCATGTGGTGACCTTGGTTTGAGCTAGGGTGGCCAGAAATGGCGAGGACGGTGGCGACCTGAAGCTAGGGTTCAGCGACCAAAGGGGGAAAACGGTAGAGGGGGCGAGGTGGGGAGAATTAGGGATGGGGAGAGAGAGCGGAGCGAGGCCGTTCTTATGCTCACGTCCAGTGGCAGCGGTGAGCATCACAAGGGAGTGAATCGACAGTGTCGACGCGGACAGCGAGCTGCTTCTCATTGGACGCCAGGAAGAAGAAAGAAGAAGCACGGGAAGGGGTACGGGCTGCATGGCTCGAGCTGGGCCGAGGTGGGCTACAGGAGAGCTGCGCGGGGCGGCAGAGAAGGGATAGGAAGAATGGGCTGCCGCCCAGTTAGGGTTAGTAAAAAATGTTTTTCTTTCTAAAATCTTTTTCTATTTAGTTTCCTCTCTTTTCTCTATTGTATTTTCAAAATCTTTTCTGTTTTGAACATTTTCAAAATACCAGAGCTTTTATAAAACTATTGAAATATTGTGGGGCCCTTTTAGTCAATTTGGGAATCACATGTTTTGGTGATTTTCAAAATACGAAACTATTTGAATGTATATCAAAGGGAGGGAAAAGTTAGGGTTTTATTTCTCTCTTGATTAGAACCAAGTGCAAAATGTAATGCATGTATGCAATGCTCACAAACATGTTGTTTGTTTATTACACATAGAGGTGGTATGTTACATCTCTACCCTACTTACAAGAATCTCGTGCCGAGATTCCTACATTTTAGAAAAGAAGGAAGGGTACTCATACCGAAGACGATCTTCGCGTTCCCAGGTTGCTTCTGACTCAGACTGATGAGACCACTGGACTTTCAGGAACTTGATGGTTTGGCGACGAGTCTTGCGCTTGGTTTCACCAAGAATACAAACAGGGTATTCCCAGTAGGTTAGATCCTCTTAAAGATCCAGGGTCTTTGAAACAATGCTTAAGTTGCGACACATGGAAGACGTCATGAACATCTGGAACGGTTGATGGTAGCTCCAACTGGTAGGCAAGATCACCTCGCTTGGAGAGAATGCGAAAGGGACCAACATAGCGAGGAGCCAATTTGCCTTTGATACCGAAGCGGTGGACTCCCTTTAGAGGAGTGACCCGGAGGTAAACTTGATCACCAACTCCATAATGAACTTCAAGGTGATGACGATCATAGTTGGTTTTCTGACAAGATTGAGCATCCTTCAGATGTTCTCGGATTATGCGAACTTGATCTTCAGCTTCTTGGATCATATCCAGACCAAATAACTGTCTTTCGTCGGTTTCTGTCCAATTGAGCGGTGTTCGGCATGTTCTTCCATATAGAAACTGGAAAGGCGCCATACCCAAACTGGATTGGAAATTGTTGTTGTAGGAGAACTCAGCAAATGGAAGACATTTCTCTCAGTTCTTGCCGAAGGATATAACACAAGCTCTAAGCATGTCTTCAAGGATTTGGTTCACCCTTTTGGTTTGACCACCGGTTTTAGGATGATAAGCTGTGCTGAAGGAGACATGAGTTCCCATGGCTTGTTGGAAACTAGCCCAAAACTTGGAGGTGAACAAGCTTCTGCGGTCAGATACGATCTTTTTCGGAACACCATGGAGAACCACTATTCAAGACATATATAACTCTGTCAATTAACTTGTAGTGATACTTTCTCGGACATCAAGGAAATGAGCAACCTTGGATAATTGGTCAACCACTAACCATATTGCATCATGTCCCTTTTGGTTCTTTGGAAATCTAGTGATAAAATCCATATCAATTGCATCTCATTTCCACTAAGGGACACGCAATGGCTGCAGAAGTCCAGCATGTCTTTGGTGTTCATCCTTCACATGACGGTAGACGTTGCATTCTGCAACAAAGCGTGTAATTTCTAGTTTCATCCCACTCCACCAGAATCTTTGATGAAGGTCACAATACATCTTGGTACTACCAGGGTGAATGGATAGAGGTGATTCATGAGCATCTCGAAGGATTAGCTCTTTGATCTTCCGACTGTTTGGCACTACTAGTCGGTTACCAAAATAGAGAGTACCTTGATCGTTGATGGAGAAACATTTAGCATCCCCACTTGCAACACACTCCCATAATGACGTCAATGTCGGTTGACTTGAGTGCAATGAGGGAAGTGGGAAACTTCTGGTATCCTATATATATCTCAACCCCATGAGTAACCCAGATGGTCTGCCAACGAGAGGTGAAGGCATATCTTCAAAGGTGATTGATACATTGCAAATGTATCTATAATTTTTGATGTTCCATGCTTAGTTTTATCCACTTTCTTGTGTTTTGTTCCAACTTTGGAGTACTTTTATTATGATTTCTTGGACTAACCTATTAACAAGAGCCACCGTGCGAGCTGCCTGTTTTCTATTGTTTTTGGTTCCAGAAAAGTCAGAAAATGAATATTCTCGGAATTGGATGGGACAAAAGCCAAAGTGCCTATTTTTCCGAAAGGGATCAAGTGCCAGAATACGAGACGGAGAGGGGCCAGGGGCCGGCCACACCACCTGGCCGGCGCCAGGGGGTGGTCTGGCCGACCCCAGCACCCCCTCGGCCTCTCCTTCCGCCTATAAGTTTCCCTCGGGACGAAAACCCTAAGGACCCGATCAAAAATCCACGAAAGAGTCTGTAGCCACCGTCGTCTCTGTCCCTAGATTGGGGGGGATCTGAAGCTCTTCCCGCCACCCTGCCGGAGAGGGGAATTCACCCTGGAGGCCTTCTTCATCACCATGCAAGCCTCCGGTGTGATGCGTGAGTAGTTCATCCTTGGACTACGGATCCATGTAGTAGTTAGATGGCTGGTTTCTCCTCCTTTGTGCTTTCATGTTTAGATCTTGTGAGCTCCGTTCATGATCATCTATTTGTAATTCATACGTGTTGTGTTTGAGGGGATCCGATGGATATTGAGATGCTAATTCAGATTGATTATTGATTCTATCATGTCTTTGTTATTTGAGATCTTGCATTCTTTCCGTTGTTAGTAGCTATCCTGGCCAAGTAGATGCTAGCAACTCCTAGAGTTAGTATTTATGCTCGATAGTGGGTTCATGCCTCTGGTAATGTAGGGAAGTGACAGAAATCTCTAAGGTACTAGATCTGTTGTTGCTACTAGGGAGAAAACAACGATCCTTTGTTCATAGAACAATTGTATTGTTTACTTTACACGCAGTTCGTAAAGCAATAATCTGTTGCTTCCAACTTAATACTGGAGGGGGTTCGGATGATAACCTGAAGGTGGATTATTAGTCATAGATGCAGTTGGATGGCGGTCTATGTATTATATTGTAATGCCCAACCAAGTCTCAAAGGAGTCAAGATGATTAGTATATGCATGTATTGCTTTCTCGGTGTTTGTCAATTGCCCCGCTGTAATTTGTTCACCCAGCATGTTTTCTATCTAAGGAGAGCCACCTCTAGTGAACTATGGATCCCGGTCCTTTTAATTTACATACAATCTATAAACTGTTTCTGCTTTGTGTTTACTTTCTGCAAACTTTTACTTCTTTCATTCGATACGTTTAATCCTTTGTTTTCCGCAAAACACGGTGAGATTGACAACCTCATCGCAAGTTGGGGACAAAGTTCTATTGTTGTGTTGTGCATGTCTCCATGTTGCTACTAGCACCGGTAGTGCGCCCTGCCAAAGCTCAGCTAGTAACACCTTTGGGGTGTTTCCTTGCTCCTACTAGTTCAATTAAACCTTGGTTTCATAACTGAGGGAAACTTGTTGCTGTGCTCATCATACCTTCCTCTTGGGGTTCCCAACGAGCTCTACATCAACACCGCCATCAAGCAATTTTGTGGGCGCCGTGCATTGAGCCATCAGTGATATCATGTGTTTGTGCAAACTCTTGTGCTATGAATGTATGCGATGCTCCAGAGTCAAACAAAACTGTTGCTAGAATTGAATTAACATGACACCGGTTGATCATTGCAACCAGCAGACCTTTGAGGACACTCCCTTGAATAGTGACCAGGCTGCCCAAATGAGTAACAGGTAGTTCCAGAGAAGGAACCAGCAGGAGGGCAATAACTTGCTCCACCAGTATTTGACTATGGCGAACGAGGAGCATTGCCAGATGACTTGGATGCATAAGGAGCACGAGGCACAACACTGTATGGAACAAAGACTCGACACTTCCTGTTGCTAGAGGAAGACGAACGAGAGTTCCCTTCTTCACGCTTCTGGGAAACATCTTCCATGCTCCAGGGTAAGAGCCTGATTGTGCAGTTCCTAGAAGGTTCTAAACTTGAAAGGCAGCAACTCATAGTGAACTGTAGGACTAAGTCCCTTGTGGAACAACTCTTGCTTATCTTCATCATTGGTCACATCCCTGGGTGTATATCGAGCCAAGCGAGTGAACTCACGCCCATATGCTTCAATATCCATACGGCCCTGAGTCATATCCAAAATAACCCTCCTTTTAAGATCCATGATGGGCTTAGGAATATACGAGGCACGAAATTCTGCAACAAACTCCTCCAAGATGACAACATGTCCTTGAGCCTGCATACTCAGATACCCATCCCACCAAACACCAGCCTTACCTTCAAACTGATAGGTGGCGAAGTTGACATGGTCATTCTGATGAACACAAATAGTACTGAACTTGTGTTCAATTGTGCGAAGCCAATCATCAGCATCAAGGGGTTCAGATGAAATCCCCAAGTGTGACACAGTCGTCAGGGCGACGTTCAGTGCTCTGAGCCACACGCTTGAGAAGGCGTTCATCCCTTAGACGGTTGGTATGATGAGTGCATATTTGCATCATCTTTTATATTATTATGTTGCACTGTAGTTGTGGTATTTTATGGTGTTCGCGTGCACATTTTATGTCTATTTTCACCAGGATCAGGACAGATGATGGATACAATGGACACAATTCTCGGAGCAATTGTATTAGGGAGAAAAGGAACCAAAAAACCATAAATCGCTTATTTGGGAAATATCAATAACACTACAAGAAAACCCGAAGCGATCGAGGCATCCAGAGAGTTTAACGACCAACTATACGACCGGAATAGTTTTCCGCCGTATAGTTCCAGTCGTATAGTTGGCGCCGCCACCGCCTCCTCAAATAGTTTCACCCCGTGCAACTGGATCAGGAAGACGACATACAAAACACCCAGAAATCACCAAAAACCTCACCTCCGGAAGGAATCTGGAAGGGGAACTTGCCCAAGGGATCCATCTTCGCCCTACATAGATCTAGGAGGCCAAGGCATCGATCTTCATCTTCATCAACCGTTGCACCACCATCATCTCCATCCATCCCATCTTCACCCCATCTAGATCTTGTTGTAATTTCCATACTCATTGTGTATTTATACAAGAACTATTCATTTACAATTGTTTCCATTAGCATTGCCATCATATTGATTGCCTCCATGTCTGAGTAGATCATCAGTTCTTAGGGAGATGGAAAAACCCTAGCATATGATTGACATAATATAGATATTATTATGTTATACATCATTATGTGTATGTGTTAATTGTCTTCATCTTGATATTGGGAGTTGTGCGCCTCCTTAATATTTGCCTCTTAGGACATGATGAAGGGGATTACTTGTTGGTAGATAGAGGGATGATAACACTTACTATGACTATAAAGCTGTTGTCATTCTTTACGTACTAACTTGGGAAAACAAGGAGAACTCATAAAGCCATGTCCATGCCACGAGGAAATCCATTAATAGCGGGATAATACGATTGATGTTGTTTATCTGTCAGTTGTGGTTATGAAGGATGATGTGAGCAGTGGTTGCTGCCTATTTGTCCATATATGGAGCTCCTCCCACATACATACATATCATGAGAATATTTGTTATAATAATCTTGATTGCTTAGTCTAAATTGCTAGTGGTGTATCCACCAATCCCTGAGAATGTATTTTTCCCTATTGCAGTTCCAAGTTCCTTTACACACGTGATTCTTACTTTCTACATTAAGTTTTACTTTACTTTAATTGCTTCATTCAATAAAAAACCCTAAAATAATTCTACTTTTCTTGCATCTCAAAATTATTCCTTAAGTACTTCGTTTAGTTTTAGTTAAAAGCATTTTAGTCTTTTGCCTACTACTCCATGTGGGATCGATATCTTTATTTCGAAACTAGCTACAAATGATATGTGCACTTGCAGGCATCAAGCTATTTTCTGGCGCCGTTGCCGGGGAGCTTAGCGCTATAAGTAACTTTACTTTTAGTTTTTTACTTTCATTGTACTAATTTTTAATTTAAGTTGCAGGACTGCCACAATGGACAACACTCAGCATTTAATCCAGCTTGAGGCAGTAAGGAAAATGGGTTCACCCATGGATGCTTTTATAACTGTCAAAAAAAGCATAAATCCGGATGGAATTGAGATCCACCCTTTATTATTTGAACTACTCCACTCTAAGAAATTTGCAAGAACCAATGAAGAGAGTCCATATGGACACTTACAATTCTTTGAAGATGTTGTCGATTCCATTATATTCGACGATTATAACCTTGATATGGTTAAAACTCAGTTGTTTAGACAAACTCTCTCTAATAATGTCTGCAAATGGTATAGATCATTTTGTGTAGAAGAACCACGGACTTGGATGGAATTGATAACCAATTTCCTATCAAAAAATTACTCAGAAAGAAAAGCTCACAAGATGAGAGGTATTATTACCAGTTTCAAAAATAGTCCTGATGAGACTTTGTATGAAGGGTATCTAAGGTACAAAAGCTATCTAGATAATTGCCCCCATCATTGCTTGCCTGATTGGTTAATCACTCACACTTTCTATGGTGGTCTTAATAATGAAAATAGAACAAACCTAGACACTGCTGCTAATGGTAGTTTTCTATCTTATACCTATGATGAAGCCTAGAAATTAATAATGAAAATGAGGGAGACAACAGAAAATCTTAAAAATGAGGAAAACATTACGAATAGTTCCTCTGAATATGCTTATGTTAATGATTTCCTTGTAGATGAAAGGACTTGTGCAATGATTAAAACCCTTAGTATTGATTCTTAGTTAGTAAAGAGATTATTGAGAATTATGCAGGGCATTTACAGGTACCTACAGAATGGGAACCCCATAAACCCCTTCAAGAAAATAAGCATGCAAGAGAAAGTGCGCTAATGGAAGATTTATCCTTTGCACATATTCAAGAGAATATCAGGAAAAAGCAAAAAGGGGAAGAACAAATAAAGAGAATATTAAAGAAAACAGAAAAGAACCCTGAAGCTACCAATATAAACAATGTTATATTGAAGGATCTTATGGAAGAACGAATAGTGGATAATCAAGTGGTTATGCTAGACTTTAAAACCTCAGAATATATCGAAGGTAAGGTACGAGGTAACAGAACTTCTAAACCTATGACTCCTTGATGACCCACAAGTATAGGGGGTGTATCGTAGTATTTTCGATAAGTAAGAGTGTCGAAACCAACGAGGAGCAGAAGGTGCTGGCTAGTGGTATGGATCAGGAATTCTCTACAAATACTTAGCAAACACATTTTTAGGGGTTTTTGATAAAGCAAGTAAACAAAGTACGAGTAAATAAAAGATAGTAGGAATAAATGCAACAAGTGGCCCAATCCTTTATGCAGCAAAGGACAAGCCGGTTGTATTACTTAAGATGACCAAACGTTCTCGATGACACATGGGAAGACTGTCAAGTGCTTTCACTTCATATAGTTGATTAATCTTCTTGTGATTATACCCCTTGAAAACATCCATAAGTACAAGAAAGTAATTAAGGTAGAAACCTAACCACAGCTTTAAACTCTAAGACCCTTACGTCCCTTGTGCAATGGTTTCCTAACGGGGGTTCAGGTTTCTGTCACTCCGGCAACCCCTACGATTAGTAGCCAAATACACAATGCATTCCCCTAGGCCCATATAGGTGAAGTGTCATGTAGTCGACGTTCACAAGACACCACTAGAAGAAGTACACCACAACTTAATAACAATCTATTGAATCTTTCTCAACGCAACTCCACTACTAACAACAAGACTTCTCCCATGTCCTCAAGAACAAAACGAACTACTCAGAGGACATCATATGGATCATGATCAGAGATGGAATAATGATGTATAACAATCTGAACATAAACAATAATTCAATGGTTCACTCAATAGCATCAACTACAAAGAGTAATCAACACCGGGAAAGTTTCCCCTATGAAATAATGCAAGATTCAACTCAATTGTTATAGCAATATGGAGATGGTGATGAGGGTGCTGATGGTGATGATGGTGGTGATGATGATGATGATCCCGATGAAGTCCAACTTGATGGTGGTGTTGATGGCGACGATCTCCCCTCTCCGGGAAGGAATTCCCCCGGCAGAAATCTGTCTACTGGAGAGATCTTTCTCTCTCGGTGTTTTCCGCCCCGCAGAGGCGGCGGAATCTTTCAGTGGTCGCTCCCCGAGTCTTAGGGTTTCAGGAGGATGATATACGCCAGAGGAGAGAGGCTGGAGTGGGCCAGGGTGTGGGCCCCTTGTGGCCCATCTCTAGGCGCGGCCTAGGGCTGCCCGCGCCAGGGGGTGGTGTGAGCCCCCTGTGGCCCATCTCCACTCCGTCTTCTAGCATCCTTAGTCTTCTAGAAAAATAGGATTTTCCGTATATTTTCCCGGATTTTCTGATCTTCGTGAATTTTGCCTCCAAACATCACCTTTTCCATGAGAATCCTGACTGCAGCGGTCCATGCTCCAAAATTCACCAACCATGCAAAAATAGATGAAATAACATAAGTATCACCTCTCAATACGAAATATATCAATGAATAATAGTGAATTAAGACATAGAATAGTGATGCAAAATGGACGTATCAACCCCCCCCCCAAGCTTAGACTTCGCTTGTCCCCAAGCGAAACTGAGCTCAATAAACATGGCCTCAGGTTTATGGAGTGAAGAGTCGATAAAAGAATACGGACAAGAAGCATCGCATTCATCAAATACATAGATCATAATAGAAGACAACTCACTATTATATAAATTAACTTGTAATAAGCAAAGGAAACACAATAAAGATACATAAAGTGAACATAATTGGTAATGGCAAACTTAGCTCTTGGTCGAAGAATAGTTGATAATTTGATGGAGTTCACAAATAGCTGGTTTTCAATGAAAGCTTTCAAAGTAGTAAACATCAAGATAAGAGCAATGTGCAAACAAGGAACATAAGAAACATGAGTGAATAAATCATCATATGAATGAATGAAACACAACAACTCAAAATACTTGCTGAGATAGAAGGGAGTAGGTTTAATGACTCAACTACAAAGTAAAAGAAAGGCCCTTCAAAGAGGGAAGCAGGGATTGCAAGTCTCATAAAGAGCTCCCAAAAATTATGATACTTACTAGCTTCCAGCTCTCATTGCCCCTATCATAGGCATCTTTAGGTGATTAAGGTTAAAGTGACACAACTAAGAGGATATGCTTGACAAGTTATAAGTTGAAATATCATGCCCCTTACTTATGAGTACCGATCCTCATGCTACTCAACTTCAGTCACGAGCAAGCTCTTGTCATTGTAAATACATGTGTATCATTGAGAACCGCCAACGGGGTACCCCTTGCATATGACACAGGAGCTATCCCATAATCAAAATGACAAGGCAAGCAGACAGTGAGCATCTCAGCTATCTTTTTATTTGCTATTTGCATAGGTTTTTATTGAGGATGCTTCATAAAATGCTCACTATAGTTATGCTGCAAGTTTCCACCATGATTAGGCATGGCTTAGGCTAGCGGCCCAGGCGTTTCTCTAACACACATATAAACTCCATGATCTTACAAGTTCCACTTTTATTTCACACCGCCGGGATCCATAAGCAAAAGAACATGATATCAACTAGGTACAAAGTACCAAATGAAGTGTTGAAAGCGGTCCCCATGATACATGGTTCGGCTAACTTCAACTCATAAAGCGCAAGAATATACACAACAAAGAAGGACCCAATGGTTCAAGTTTATGAAATGCAAGAAAGTAACGTGTGCCATCAAGTTCGTGAGAGCTTTAATCACTAATTTTCACATAACAAGTTTAATTTGGGAGGTAGGTAAAACAAGAATTTACTTGGAATAGCAATAAAATTACTAGGTAGGTATGGTGGACACAAATGGCAAAGGTTTTGGTTTAAAGGAGGTGGATGCACGAGAAGAATACCCTCTCAGTACAGGTTTTTGGCTAGCAAGGCTGGGTAGCAAGTATAAGAGTTGAAGGAAACAAACAAGCATACAAATGATAAAGACAAACATGCAATCTTCCTCGGAAGCACAATAGATCTTAACTAGAGAATACTAAACTTATTAGCAAATCAAGAAAGAAAGATGATGAAATTATTTTTCTTTAAAGGTACTTTTATCTTTTCTTTCAACTCTCAAAAATAGTGTTGCTACTGACCGAGCCAGGTTTGTCAAAACCAACTAAATTAACTCAATGATCCCAGAGTGATACCAATACTAACAACAAGATCAATCATATAACCACAAATTGAAAACTAATATAAGCTATGCAAAAGAGTGAATGATAGAACTTCTCATTAATATTCCATAACGGAAACTCACACCAAGGGATACATATCTAACGAGAGAGGGGACACTTCCATAATGCAAACCATACTACATAATAACTCCTCTATTCATGATATGACTCTACTAAAAAGGTAAAAAGATAGCAGATAGTGATGTGATACCGCGACAGTCCCCCAAGCTTGGAACAAACCAAGGGGATGCCAAACCTGATGACGAATTACTCCTTTGGTTGTGGTGGTATCCTCTCGATGAGCTTCTTGACCAATTTCCCCAAGTCCTCAATCTCAAAGGTGAGTGTATGAATCAACTCCGAGTTGTGCTCGATACGGTGCATGATCATGTCGGATTGTGGATCCTACCAGAGTCACCACTTGAATCATCAATATCTTCATCTTCATACACTTATTACTTGAGTCATAAATCCCTTCTTTTCCTTATTACACCATTATCTCCACTTCCTGGAAATTTCTTTCACACAAAACTTCACACAGTTCTCATTAGCAACATTAGTATAAGTGAAGTGATAAAACCTTTTGAGTCCAACTTCAACTGAAAACCATCAAAACATAAGCTACTATAGCAACTCCTTCCGAAAACCCAAAAATAATTCAAAAAGGAAATCGAATAAAGAAGCAGATGCAAGAGTGGCAAAATCTGTCAAAACAGACCAGCAGGTAAAGATCAATTTTTTTGAAAATCTTCTGTTGCTCAAGTCAAAAAAGTGCAAAACTAACGAAAGTTAAATAACAACCTCGGGCAGAATCACAAAAAATTACAGCTCAATCTGACATACAGAGATCTCTCACGAATTTTTACGGTGAAGCACAAAAATCTGTTTTGGGACAACAACTTCCCCAAATCTTACTTCTCTCTCATTAGAGGTTGATCTTGACACAAAAACCAAACAAAATGGATAAGGAGCGGTTATTATCGAAGTAATAACTTCCAAGACTCAAAGAAACAAAAACAAACTAAAAGCAAAAACGAATTGGGTTGTCTCCCATAAAGCTCTTTCTTTATAGCCATTAAGATGGGCATGATAATTTTGAAGAAGCTCTCATAGGGATATGAATTGAAGTGAAAGAGAGCATTAAGAAGCAAAAACACACACACATTTAAGTCTAACCCACTTCCTATGCAAGGGGATTTTGTAAACAAACAAGTTGTTGACACTAGAGGCTTCTTGCATAAGAAGGCAAAACAAGTGCAACATAAAAACTTTTAGCATAAAACGAGGAAACTTGATATTATTGAGATACATAAGAACACTTTTCCCTCTCTCATAGTAGCTTTCAGTATCATGCATTAACTTAACAATATAGCTATCACAAGGACCATCATAGCAATGATCACTTATTTTAACAGAAAACACGGGAATACTAGCTCTCATAACACTACTTTGTGAAACAATATTAGAGGTATCCTTACAAAGGATGGTGTGTCCCTCTTTTTCATATTTAGTGACAAAGTCTTTCACACTTGCTATTATAGGTTCATCAACAATTTGTTTATCAGGTTCAACAGCTTTATTTGTACTTTCATTAACCATACTAGCTATCATAGAATGTTCCTTTACCTTAACTAGGAAAGGCATTTTCTCAATGTAAGGTTTGGGTAAGACATGATTAGTAGTATAAACTTCAGTATTTCTTGCAGGAACACTCTTAGCAATATCTTTATAAGGTTCATGATACTTATCCCACTTGTTTTTAGGCACTTCAATATAGGAAGCAAAAGCCTTAAAATAAGAAGCAATAGCTTGAGAGTCTAGACCATAAGCATTTTTAATATTTTGAAAGTCATCAGTTCCCATAAAAGATTCAATGCATTCATAATCATAATTTATACCTGACTTTCTACTTTTGTCATTCTCCCAAGCTTCAACATTGTTTCGAATATGGTCTAGAAGGTCCCATTTAGCTTCTTCTTCCATGCGAGTGAATGATCCAGCACAAGAAGCATCCAATAAATCTTTATCATGTAGAGGGAGCCTTGCATAAAAGTTATTGATAATAATATTGTTGGGGAGCTCATGAATGGGACATTTGAGCATTAGTAACTTCAATCTCCCCCAAGCTTGAGCTGTACTCTCTCCATCAAGAGGACAAAAGTTGTCTATTAGATTCCGATCTTTATGAATCTCACTAGGAGGATAAAACTTTGAATAAAAGAGAGGCACTATTTCCTCCCATTCTAGAGCTTGACCATTCTTCAGCAGCGTATACCATTCCTCAGCTCTTCCTTTCAGTGATAATGAGAATAACTTCTTCTTAACTTGATCTATAGTAATACCTGCACACTTGAGCAACCCGCATAATTCGTGTATAAAGAGTAAATGATCACCGGGATGGACAGTTCCATCCCCAACATAGTAGTTATCCATAACATGATCAATAATTCTTGTAGGTATTTTGAAAACATCATTCTCGGCAGGTGGTGGCTTATCTACTACCTTAGCAGTGGTAGTAGCACTACCAAATAAGAAACTCAACGAATTATCCATCACGAAAATAAAGCAACTAGCAGAAGTAAACAATACTCACAGTAGAAGTTTCCTTTACCAGTTCCACTCTCCAATAGTGCTTCACTCCCCGGCAACGCGCCAGAAAATAGTCTTGATGACCCACAAGTATAGGGGGTGCATCGTAGTATTTTCGATAAGTAAGAGTGTCGAACCCAACGAGGAGTAGAAGGTGCTGGCTAGTGGTATGGATCAGGAATTTTCTGCAAATACTTAGCAAACAGATTTTTAGGGGTTTTTGATAAAGCAAGCAAACAAAGTACGAGTAAATAAAAGATAGTAGGAATAAATGCAGCAAGTGGCCCAATCCTTTATGCAGCAGAGGACAAGCCGGTTGTATTACTTAAGATGACCAAACGTTCCGGAGGACACATGGGAAGACTGTCAAGTGCTTTTGCTTCAGATAGTTGATTAATCTTCTTTAGCTTGCTAAGTGTTGTGTGGGTGAACCAGTGCTAATGTACCGCCCTATCCAAGACTAATACATACTTGTGATTATACCCCTTGCAAACATCCGTAAGTACAAGAAAGTAATTAAGGTAGAAACCTAACCACAGCTTTAAACTCTAAGACCCTTACGTCCCTTGTGCAATGGTTTCCTAACGGGGGTTCAGGTTTCCGTCACTCCGGCAACCCCTACGATTAGTAGCCAAATACACAATGCATTCCGCTAGGCCCATATAGGTGAAGTGTCATGTAGTCGACGTTCACATGACACCACTAGAAGAAGTACACCACAACTTAAATAACAATCTATTGAATCTTTCTCAACGCAACTCCACTACTAACAACAAGACTTCTCCCATGTCCTCAAGAACAAAACGAACTACTCACAAGACATCATATGGATCATGATCAGAGATGGAATAATGATGTATAACAATCTGAACATAAACAATAATTCAATGGTTCACTCAACAGCATCAACTACAAAGAGTAATCAACACCGGGAAAGTTTCTCCTATGAACTAATGCAAGATTCAACTTAATTGTTACAGAAATATGGAGATGGTGATGAGGGTGCTGATGGTGGTGATGATGATGATGATGATCCCGATGAAGTCCAGCTTGATGGTGGTGTTGATGGCGATGATCTCTCCTCTCCGAGAAGGAATTCCCCTGGTAGAAATCTGTTTGCCGGAGAGATCTTTCTCTCTCGGTGTTTTCCGCCCCGTAGAGGCGGCGGAATCTTTCTGTGGTCGCTCCTCGAGTCTTAGGGTTTCGGGAGGATGATATACGCCAGAGGAGAGAGGCTGGAGTGGGCCAGGGTGGCCACACCACCTCTAGGCGTGGCCTAGGGCTGCCCGCGCCAGGGGATGGTGTGGGCCCCCTGTGGCCCATCTCCACTCCGTCTTCTAGCATCCTTAGTCTTCTGAAAAAATAGGATTTTCCGTATATTTTCCCGGATTTTCTGATCTTCGCGAATTTTGCCTCCAAACAACACCTTTTCCATTAGAATCCTGACTATAGCGGTTCATGCTCCAAAAGTCATCAACCATGCAAAAATAGATGAAATAACATAAGTATCACCTCTCAATACGAAATATATCAATGAATAATAGTGAATTAAGACATAGAATAGTGATGCAAAATGGACGTATCACTCCTATATATTGTGGAGAAACTTTCTTATATGGAATTTGTGAGCCGATTTCCACTATAAACATTATGCCTTCATCACTTTATGAGGAACTTCGCTACAATTTAAATAATCCAGATGTAGAACTGGTAGACACTACTATTAAATTGTCTAAAAGAACTAATATAAAACCGGAAGGTGTTATCAGAAATATCTATGTCTTTATTGGATCACTCATGTACCCCCTTGATTTTCATATTGTTGATATACCTCGAGATTCTTTTTGTCCTATTCTTTTAGGCAGACCTTTTGTTTCCATAACCAAAGCTAGAATTGATAATAAGAAGGAGACTATTTCAATGATGTTTGGAGAAGAGGAAATGACATTCCACTTTGCCAAACTAAAGAAGAGGCCATATGAAGTGGAAGATGTCAAGAAAGAGAAAACAATTGCTGAGCTGGCCGCAATTCATTTTAGTACTCCACAAGATGAATTAGAAAGGAGCCTTATTAATTGGGAGGAAGGACCAGATGATGAGGAGAATTAAGACATGGATGATTACCTCAATTTAGTTCTGGAAGCACATAATCCACATGACTATGAAGAACTAGTAAGAAAATGAGATGAAGAACCTCCGCCAATTGAATTGAAAGAACTTCTAGATTATATGAGGTATGAGTTTTTAGATAATGAAAATAAATGTCATGTTATTATTAGTAAAAATCTATCAGAAAAAGAAACAAATAAACTTATTTCGGTCTTGATTAAGCATCATGAAGCCTTTGGATATACTCTAAGTGATATTAAAGGAATAGATCCATCTATTGTAACACATAAGATTACCATGCTTGATGATGCTGAACCTGTAATTGACATACAAAGAAGGCTTAATCCAAAGATGAAGGAAGTAGTAAGAAAAGAGGTTATACGCTTACTAGATGCTGGCATAATATATCCTATTTCTGACAGTAAGTGTGTTAGCCTAGCTCATTGCATACCAAGACAAGGGGGTCTTGATGCTTCTATGAATGAGGATGGTGAGCTAGTTCTTGTAAAACCTATTGTCGGATATCGCACGTGAATTGATTTTAGGAAACTAAACCGTGAGACATGGAAAAATCATAAACCTATACCATTTATGGATAAAATTTTAGAAAGACTTGGTAATAATTCTTATTTCTGTTTTCTTGATGGTTATTCTAGATACTGTCAAATTGCTATATAACCGGAAGATCAAGAGAAAACAACTTTCACTTGTCCTTATGACACATATGCTTATAGATTAATTCTGTTTGGCTTATGTAATGCAGCTGTGAATTTTCAAGACTATGTTTTAAAAATCTTTGATGATCTTGTTGAGAAGACTATGTAAGTTCTAACAAATGATTTTGTTGTTTGTGGAACAACATTTGATAATTTCCCCTATAATTTAACCAAAGTTTTGTAGAGATGCGGGCAATCAAATATGGTTTTTGAATTGGGAACAATGTCGTTTCATGGAAAGAGAAGGTGCAGTTTTTGGGCATAAGGTTTCGGAGAAGGGTATAGAAATAGATAAACCTATTATAGATGCTATAGAAAATCTTCCAATACCTTAGGACATAAAAAATTTAAAAATGTTTCTGGGACATGCAGGTTTTTATAAGCGTTTTATAAAAGATTTTGCTAAAATCGCTATGCCTCTCACCAACCTTCTTGAGAGAGAAACTCCATTCTACTTAGATCATGACTGAATTGCATCTTTTGAGAACCTAAAAAACAAATTAGTCTCAACACCCATCATGCAATCTCCAAAATGGGATGAACCTTTCGAAATCATGTGTGATGCTAGTGACTATGCTTTACGGGATGTGTTAGGACAGCGACACGGAAAGAATTTCAATGTTATTTATTACGCAAGTAGAATTCTTAATAAGATTTAGAAAAATTATGCTACTACAGAAAAAGAGCTCCTAGCTATAATTTTTTCTTGTGACAAATTTAGATCTTACATCATTAATTCTAAGGTAATAGTTCATACGGATCACCAAGCTTGGCATCACCTCCTTGTGAAAAAAGTATGTGAAGCCCAGGTTAATTAGGTGGGTTTTATTACTTTAAAAATATGATTTGCAAATAGTAGATAGGAGGGGTAAGGATAACCCGATAGCAGATCATCTCTCTAGGATGGAGGGAATAAGTACCAACCCCGTACCTATAAATGAGTCATTTCCAGGAGAATATTTAGCAAATGTTGAAATTGTTGATCCTTGGTTTGCGGATTATGCTAAGTATCTCGCAGTAAAATTTATACCCCCTGGTATGACAAGAAATCCAAAAATGAAATTCTTTAATGATCTTAAACATTACTTTTTGGATGATCCGTATCTATATCGTCATGGACCTAACGGAATGATTAGGAAATGTGTTCCTAACCATTAAATGAATGCAATTTTCCAATCTTGTCATGACAGCCTGTATGGAGGACATCATGCAGGCACGCGAACTGTAGCAAAGGTACTTCAATCAGGATTCTATTGGCCCACCTTGCTGAAAGACGCACACAGGTATGTAGAACACTGCGATGCTTTCCAAAGAAGGGGTAATATAGGTAGGAGACAAGAGATGGCAATGAATTATAGTCTTATAATCGAACCCTTTGATGTATGGGGAATGGATTACATGGGACCTTTTATAGAATCAAATGGTTACACTCATATTCTTGTTGCTATCGATTATGTTACTAAATGGGTTGAAGCCATTCCAACAAGCCATGCAGATGCAGCTGCCTTAGTGAAGATGATCAAGGATGTTATATTCCCCAGGTTTGGAGTTCCTAGATTTTTAATCACTTACGGTGGTTCTCTTTTTAGGAAAGGAACTTTCAGGCAGATCCTCAGCAAATATGGAGTAACTCACCGCGTTGCTTCACCATATCATCCTCAAACGAGGGGTCAAGTGGAAGTCTCCAATAGAGAATTAAAAACCATACTCGAGAAGATGGTGGACAAATCAAGAAAAGATTGGTCTTACAAGTTAAATGACACCCTATGGGCATATCATACTGCGTTTCAAAATCCAATGGGTATGACACCTTATAAGATGGTATACGGTAAGGCATGCCATTTACCTTTAGAATTGGAACACAAAGCTTTTTGGGCGATTAAGAACCTAAACTATGATCTTAAAGCAGCGGGGGAAAAATGTTTACTAGATATTCGTGGTTTAGATGAGTTTAGAAGCGAGGCTTATGAGAATGCTAGATTGTTTAAAGAAAAAGTGAAAATATTGCATGATAGAAAAATATAAAATAAGGTCTTTAAAAGTGGAGATAAGGTGTTGCTCTATAATTCTCGTCTTAAGTTATTTCCAGGAAATCTCAGATCAAAGTGGGAAGGCCCCAGAAGCATTATCGAGTAGTGAAGCTCCAGGGAAAAACACACTCTCTTTCATGGGTGGTAAATGGACAATGCTTGAAGAATTATCGAGCAAAAGAAGATATAAGTGCAGTCACCATACATGTAACCACCCCAGGAGAGATGATTAAGCAAAGATATACAAGCAATGGCAACTGCAAGAGGGATAGAATCGAGACGAAATGAGCAACACCATGGTCAAGCTATTGACCATAAAAGAGCGCTTCATGGGAGGCAACCCATGTGAAATAAAGGTTTGAGCAAGTTTTTAAACTTTCAACTAAGTTTTAGTTGAGCTTATGTTAAATAAGGAATATTTAAAGCTATAGCGAAGAAAAAGAAAATTGATAATGCTAAAATCCCGTTCAAAGGATGCTAATATTGGTCGAAAAATTAAGCTGTCACTGTCAAAACTTGATATTATTCTATAGCTTAATCCTAAACATAGCCGCACGCGCTGAGCATACTTGCGGGCGTTCTGCCTGCCTTCTATGTCTACCCTGTGGCTACTTTGGAGTCTTCACGTCTACGACTCATCATCAAAGAAAAAAAACTAGCCGACACATCTAATTTCACTATGCCTCCCTCGGTGCTCACGGAGAGGGAGAGCTAGGGTTCCACCGCCACCCCGACCCAACCCTCACCGCTCAAGACACTATCGCCGCCCATCAAGACATTATCACCGCCTCTCAGGAGATCTAGGGTTCCACTCTCTCGCTTCACTACTCTTATCTCTCTCCATTTCTCCTCAACCACTCCTGATTCCCTGCCTCCCATCGCCAGCGTCTAGACCGCCCATCCCCTGCCTCCACGCCCCTTCCCTCGAGGAACGAGACCTACCAGCCGCTGGCCTTGACAGACAACCCCTCCCTACCAGTGCCTTCATTAGCTCGCGCCTACGAGGTTTGGGCAGAGCTCCACCTGGCCGGCGCCGTTGACATGCCCGGTGTCTCACATTCATTGGATGGAGTAGTTCGATCTCCCCACCGACCTCTTTGCCTTGCACGGCCTCCTGACCTCCACACAACCCCCCATGCACGTGCACCCTCCCTTCACCTACTTCACGGTGCGTCATCCGAGTGGGGGATGATGGTGCTGGAGGTGGACGTGGCAGGGGCATTGACATCCACAGATGGGGCAAGGGTATTGAATGGGCGGCTAGAGAAGGCCATCGGCTGCACCAGGTATCATGTCCTCCATTTATTTCCTCAACATAGTCACAACTGTAATATTGTTGCCTGAAGCATGGGTATGTAATGGTACTCGGTTAATTAAGACATTATCCTATCCTTGTTGTGCTAAGTATTTTTTCAGTGTTGCAATGTCAAGCTATGAATCTTCTCAATCTGTAGTGGAATATTTACTATTTTTAACCCAGAATTGTCCGTTACCTGAGAATGTCAATACTGAAACTGAAAACTCAAACAGACTAGACATTTACCAAAGTTTAAAGTTTTTCCATCCATCATTTGAATGCACTCTGATGTATCTCATTGTTGAACGAAACATCATCAAGATGATGAACTATACAGCTGGGCTGACCTTGATTGACACCAAGTACTAACCACAACAATTCATGTCATCATGATGATTTGCAGCACTCACTATTGCCCAAGCTAAAGTTTGTTTTGTTGAGTCTTTGTGAAATTCATGTTCTGCATTAGTTATTGACATGTATCGAGTGTGTGTGCTAATTCCGCTCTTTGTTATGGTTTATTAAACCAATGGACCATTAGTTTAATGGTGGGGATTTGATTGTTCCAATTACAGGGATTCATAGTTCCGTACTCTGTTTCTCGTGAAATGAATTGCCCTTCAGCAAGGAGCATTTCCTCTACGTCCCAGAGTGGCAACCCCTCACCTCTTTAGTGACCCTTTCATCGACCCTGTGGCGAGGATCACTTATATGAAAATTCTTTGGCCTATTTTCTTAGCAGCACACTATTTCTTATTAAGGTTTGAATTTAGTCTTAGATGTCATTTTTTTATCCCAGTTCATGATAAGCTGATGTAAAATACGATGCAGTCCAAAGGTCCATGTAAGGTTAAGATAATCTAAATGAATTTTTGTAAAGTGAACTCAATATAAAGTAATTCTTTAAATGGCGAGCTTCAACAGAACAGTGTGATGCTTGAATTACATGTCTAGAAAACCATCGATTTGAATAACCACATCCAAAATTGTTGACTACAGTACTCTCTTTTGTTTATTTTTTTGGATTCACCATTTCTGTGAAAATTCTTTCACCTATTTTCCTATTGTTAATTCTAACCCTGGAAAAGTGTAGTAAAACCTTTGCTGCTGAGGAATTTAGGCCTCGGTCTTAAGTATAGCGTGATTAACTACCTAAGTACACAGTACCATGTTTGGGGCATGCGTAAATACTTGACTTTTAAATTAGAGTGTTAGGATGTTTTGTTAGTGTCGCTCCTTAGTCTTATTATTGCTCGATATCTCAGTGCTATACTATTTGAAGCTTATCAATGTACAGAAATTTGCTTGATAAGCACATGTTTGAAGGAGAAGTAAATATTAAACATTTCATATAATGGTTGGAGATATCTAATATTTCATCTTTGTGTATTTCTTGTTATAGATAAATCTATTTGCAAGGCTATTGACAATCTATCTACTTCCATATTTTTCTAGGGGAATCATGAGCTGAAAAGTGGGCTTTGGAGTTATTTGGTTCTTGTTGTATATGGCAAGCTGAGGAATCTTGAGCATACATGCAACTTTCCAGAGAACTACTAACCACATGTGAAAGTGTCCAATGGAATATAATAGGAGTGACTTTCCCCTTGAACTTCGGTTTTAGAGGCCACACAAAAAAGTTAGAAGTGGTGACATGGTTGATGAATCTACTGAAGTATTTGATGCAATGGATCTATCTGGAAGATCCAAAAAGCATTGATGTCTCTAGATCTTAGCAAGTAAAGGTGCCGTCCCTTGGAATGACATTATATTCTTCCATACATGATCTATTATCTTGTGCTGTAATTGACATGTAAGGAAAATTGTAGGAATAAAAGGATAGGAAAAGTTCTTAGTAATAACTACATAATTTTCTAATTTTCCTTCATCCATATTATAAACATCAACTTCCAGTTGCTTTTCTTAGATGAATTGTGCAATGGCATCAATTGTGTGTGGTAACATTATCATGCCTGGATAGTGGTAGTAACCTTCATTTATAAGATTTACGGAATGTGATAAGGACCATACATGCCATTCTTAGTGAACTTAACTGGTTACCCCCCACCACTACGAAATTTAGATATGTTTATATATATATATATATATATATATATATATAAACATACAAATTTAGATATGTTTATATATATATATATATATATATATATATCTTGTGTTATGTGTAGTCCAATTCCTTGAGATTGCAACCTTTTATTAAAATTTGTTTCCTTTTCCTTTCTGTAGTTCTCTAACAATTGTGCAATCCATCCTTCTTGAATTTCAGGAAATTCTATGCTATCAATTAGACAGGAGATTTCTGAACACTCTAATCTGAGCCATGACACTTTAGTGTAATGGTCAAAAGACAAAACCGATGAAAAAGCAGTTCGCATATCTGGTGTTATGTAAAAACTTAACTATAACATAAGGGAAAACTTTAGTATTGACTCCATGAAGTCTTCTTTCAATTTGTGTACCTGGTGTTATTTCAAGTGCTTATTTTTGTGTGCTAATAGTGGTGAATGGATTAAGAGAATCCAAAAGGAGACAAATCAGGCTCAGTTCTTTGATATAGAGTTAGAATTTGTTCCTGGAAAGTTTCATTCTTATTTAAGATTATCGCGTCAAGAGAAAGCCATGCTAGAGGTAAAATGAGGCGATGTTATGTACTCTTTATCTGGTGAAACCGCATGCCTTACAAAGTTTGAATATATCAAAATTGTATACCCAGTAATCAATCTCTTTGATTGTTCTGGTTGCTCTTTTCACACGATACACTACAAAATATAAGTGCCTATTCCTTGCTATGCACAACTTCCGATCAAAAGTCACTAACCGCTATGTGATGCTGACTCTAGCGCTGAATGATTGGTAAGCATATTCTTACAGAGTTCCTCATGAAACTACAAAATACAATATTAATCATTAGTTGGTTCAGGAAAAGGGTAGATCAACTTACCTTCCTAATCATGTATCACATAGGGATCGATAATGTTTCTGCCATGAGGACATCGTATAGGGTGTCATACATGCAAGCGGCAACGGCGCCGTCCAGGAACGCCATGAGGGCTCCGTTTTCCATAAATTCCGTGAGGGCACCGTCGTCCAGGTTCACGGAAAGGGCGCTGTCCAGGCACATGAGGAGGACAAGCGTGTCATCTAGGTATTTAAATGTCTCTGCACTCCAGTTGATAAGTAGAAGTAGGTTACAATAACTTTCAGAACTTGTAATTGGAAGGATTTAGTTTGAGCACAAGATTTCTTCTACAATTTTTTTCTTACAGTTCCCAGTTGAAGACAAAAAAAACTTTGTTCTATACACCAACACATGCCTTTTACTGGCTTTGCATTATCGCCATGCAATGACTGGGTGATCTTATTTTTCATTATTGTAATACTTATTAGAACTTTTTATAGGTTTAATGTGCCATAATTCTTGCACCGAACGCCTTTGTATCTTCCGAGCACTCCATCATATCACCATATTAGCTGCGATATATGTTGCAATGTTTAGAAAATATTTAGCAATCCAAATTAATTAGTTATCCTCTGAAACTACTAAATATGTTTCGTAGCTGAAATCATATCAAGCAAAGTTTGAAAATATATGTAATTTGAAATCGACAATTTTTCTTTCCTAAAAAAATTCAGGTTTGTGTGAATATGTTTTCGTAGCTGAAAACATATGAGGTGAAGTTTAAAAATACATGCAATTTGGAATCAATAATTTTGCTTTCCTAACAAATTTAAGTTTGTGTGTTAATGGTGCTGTATAGATGTCTTATTCGTTAGTTACAAAAAAACTATCATCATGTAATAATGTACCACTTTCCAACCATAGCTTAAGCCAAGTGCAGCTTTCGCCGAGATCCCACGAAACCAACACCCGGACGCCGACGTAAGGACGCAGGCAGACCCGGCCGAAATCACCACTACACCACCGACCCACCCGAGGGTCGGGGGAAGACATGCTGCCTACCCCGGCAAGCATGCATCGGCGCCGACAACCTCACCCAGCAAACCGGCAAAGACGACACCCGGCAGTTGTCGGACAACGGCCCAACCCAGAACTACCGGGTGTCGTGAAGAGGGTGGGGACACAGGGATGGCGACCCGGACCCGACCTAGGCCCACAAGCCCAGATCAGGCCACCTCTAGCCTCGCCAGACCCAGATCTAGGCCCACGGGCCAAGATCCAGATCTGGTCGCTGGGGACAACGCTTAGGCCAGGAAATTTATACTAGAGTAGCCACTCAAACAAGGAGTTCTTGCCGATGGAACCTGTTAACCTTGATGAACCAGTGAAATGCCTTGTTGTGCCATCTATATGGAATGTAAGAAGTGCCTCTTGATTGTTTGAGAATAATTTCATGTTTCTTGTGTTCTTTAGTCTATTACATATAGTGAACGACACTTGTGTAGCATAAATGGAGTTACGCACCATGTAATATCTTTATGAAATGGAACTATATTGGATCAGTTTTATGCTTATGTTGATTGATAGCACTATTATTAGATCATCTATCTAATACATATACTCAGCTTGGTGTAAGAAGTGCATTTTCTTAACCTCTACCTTACACCGAGCATTTTCTTCGTCTATCTACTATGTTTAGCTACCATATGTCTGAATTTAAAGTGTTTGGGCGTGCTATTTTTCTTAGGCTTACAGTACAAGCTATATAATTAATTGTTATTTTGAATTCTCATCGTTTCTCCTAAACTTGGGAGTTTTTAGCCCTATGGTGAGTGTTTCAATTTATTCCAGTTTTGGTTTGCAACATAAGATTAAACTCGAGAGCATAATGCTTTTGTCTAGTTTCGGCTTGGCAGTGCTAATTAAATACATACTGGTGACAGAAGGGAATGAAATAATCCACATGTTACAACTTTGTTTATTCCTTATGTCAAAAGCCTAAGCCTGCCAATAGTCCTGTCGCTCCCATTTGTAGTCGGTGGAAATAATGCTGCGTAATATGTATGTGTAAAATGTATCATGTATCATAGCTTATTTGTTAGTAGTTTTCTTACACTATCTTAGTAGTTGTTTTCATTAGGATCTTACAATTTGTAATGTTGTAATGTGATAATCCGTATCACAGGTATGCCTGATTATTTCTTCTATGTAACTTTTCAATTCCATCTATATTTTTTGGTTGACATGAATATTGTCTGAGTGCTTTCATTCATGTTAGACATGAATACTTTGTTTGGTTGACAAAACATACGTGCAATATTCATGCCATGACAGATCGTCGGACATACGGCGAGGCGAAGCTCGCCTATTTCGTCTAGTTTCATTAAGTTTCAGATTAATAGAGAATTCTGAGAGTAGCAGGTAATTTTTGGAGGATCCAGAACGTTTAATGACCAACTATATGGTAGGAATAAAAAATTTAGTCGTATAGTTGCGGTCGTATAGCTGTTTCGACATCAGTTCTCCCGTCTACAAAAGGTACTAATAGTTTAATGACCAACTATACGGCGGGAATAAAAATTCTGGCCGTATAGCTGCCGCCGTATAGATATCAATGCCTTCATCAAAATTCTTTTCTCGGGTACTGAAACTTTAACGACCAACTATACGGCGGGAATAAAAATTCCAGCTGTATAGTTGTCGTCGTATAGTTATCGTCCCATCTTCGAAAACTTTACTAAAGGTTTAATGACCAACTATACGGCGGGAATAAAATTTCCGCCCGTATAGTTCCGGCCGTATAGTTGGTTCCACCATAGAAGGAAACTCTATAGTCGGTTCATAACTATACGGTGGGACCTATACGGGTCACGCTAGTATAGTTGCTTGTTACGAACAGGTTTTTTGACCTTCCATTTTAAAGTTGATCACATCTAAACTTTTTCATTAAGTTTTCGTAGAGCTACAGCCTCGAAAAATCATCACCATCCCTATACATGCCCCTTCTAATAATATCCGTGCAACAAAACCATGCAGCCCTTCGATGTCAATAATATCTGGAGGAAGAAAGAAGAGAAGCCCTTGAAGAGGATCGAAGAAGTAGATCCTAAAGGATCATCATCATCGTCCAGCCCGGAGATCAAGCCTCTCCCAAACTGGGAGGACATGTTCCCGCAAAGGATGGAGATGATGAGGCAAGCAGAGTGGGGAAAGAGCAAGGATGAGTATCTCCCTAATCCCTATCATCACAACATAGGATCCTATTATAAACCTCCTCTCGGTCCGTCACCTCTTAAGCCTAAGAAGGTGTGGCAAGATGAGATTCATGATAAGATCTATCAGTTGGAAAAAGCTTCAAAAGCATGTGTTGAAACAATTGGAGAAGGGATTGACTCCTACTAGATAATGAGCAAAGACCTTGAAAAAAGATCAATGACATCGATGGTAGAGTTGGTTTCTTGATTAAAACTGTTTTTGTGTTGACAGATGAGAATAAATTCCTCAAGAGGGAAATTTTGAAGCTTCAATACGACATGGCCAAGCTCAGCACCCGCCTCGCAAACATAGCTAAAGTTTGCAACACAGGGGAAGAAGGCAATACTCTTCCTACCCAAGAAGAGGAATAGGTACCAACAAGGAGTTATTTGATCCCGCCTGGCTTGATTCCAAGCTTGGGGAGATCTTTAAGACCTTGTAATCTATCTTATAAGTTTTATATTACTATTTTAGTTTTGCATTAGTTGGAGCTTAGAAATAAAATTTGCATCAATTAAATTCCCTTAAGGAATAGTCGATCCCATTTGTGAAATTCCGAGTTTATTATCATATATGGAGCATTATTGAGTTTGTGCTTGTCTTATTGTATATATGAATGGCTTGAGTATAATTTTACTTGCACTTGATGATAGCAATAGGAGTCTTCTACACCATTGGTATTAATGGAACATACAAAGATAATTTGGTCAATATGTTGTACGTACATGGTTTGATTTACAAAGAAAAAATTATCTAATCAGTTAAGTTGAAAAAGAAACCTTGAAAAAAAGGAAAATTAAAAGTGCTATCAAATTAGAGTGAGAACAAGTCGAGGTAGAGTCTTCAAGTCATAAAGATGCTTCATATACAATTCAAATTTGGTAATTCAGATCGTTAAACTTTGAATTCCTACATGAAGTGGAATGTATGGCTAGCTCCTTTGCACATCACTTAAACAAAAGTCTGAGCATATATATATATATATATATATATATATATATATATATATATAATAAAAGAAAGAAGAAAAAGAGTGAATGTGTAAAGAGCAGATAGGCATACACCACTATATTGTAGTATGGCAAAGAAGTGTTTGAGATTTTAAATCCCAAGTGAATATGTTAATCCAAAAACACTTGGGACTATATCGCTAACTCATTCGGTTAAACTGAATACTTTTACATCATATTGAGAGTGATCTTCTGTGAACTGTTAAATGCTAAGGTGTGGAAGCCAGCTAATATTATTCTGATGGTTTGAGTAAGGACTATTCATGAACTCATTCCTTTGTATCTTATAGGATAAACACATGTTGCAATTGCCTCATTTATTTTATTGACTCGGCTTCATGAATATGAGGATCACATCCATTAAGCTAAACTTGCTCGGGACGAGAGCAAGAGTCTAAGCTTGGGCAAGTTGATGAGTGCATATTTGCATCATGTTTTATATTATTATTTTGCATTGTAGTTGTAGGATTGATTACCCACAAGTATAGGGGATCACAATAGTCTTCGAGGGAAGCAAAACCTAATTTATTGATTCGACACAAGGGGAGACAAAGAATATTTATAAACCTTAACAACTGAGTTGTCAACTCAGTTGCACCTGGAAACAATCTTGCTCACAGTAGTTTATTAGTAGCAACATTTTTATAGTAGAAATAGCAAAGTAAAAGCAGTAGTAAAAGTAAAGATAGTAGTAACAATTTCAGTAAACAGTAGGATTAAAGCGCGGTAGGCATAGGGATGGATGGATAGTCGTTGCATGGACAAGACAATTCATATAGAAATCAAGATATAGGGCATTTGCAGATAAACAAGGTAAAGCATCCAAGTACTAAATAATCATAGGCATGTTTTCCATATATAGTCATACGTGCTCGTAATGAGAACTTGCACAACATGTTTTATCCTACCAGATCGTTTGCAGGGCCTCAAGGGAACTACTGGATATTAAGGTGCTCCTTATAATAGAGCACCAGAGCAAAGCATTAACACTCCATGAACACATGTAATCCTCATATCACAGTCATTCCCTCCGGTTATCCCGAATATTGTCACTTCGGGGCCTTTGGTTCCGGACAATAATATGTGTATACAACTTTCAGGTAAGATCATAAACAATACTATCATCATGAATCAATAACATGTTTAGATCTGAAATCATGGCACTCGGGCTCTAGTGACAAGAATTAAGCATAATGATACGTTGCTAACGTATCTATAATTTTTTATGTTCCATGCTTGTTTTATATCTGCTTTCTTATGTTTTATCCACACTTTGTAGTATTTTTATACACGTTCTTGGACTAACCTATTAATAAGATGCCATAGTGCCAGCTGCCTGTTTTCTGCTGTTTTTGGTTCCAGGAAAGTCAGAAAATGAATATTCTCGGAATTGGATGAGACAAAAGCCAAAGTCAATATTTCACCAAGGGGGACAGGGAGCCAGAAGACGAGATGGAGAGAGGCTAGGGGCCGGCCACACCACCTGGCCGCGTGGCCAGGTATGGCCTGCGCCAGGAGGTGGTGCGCCGCCTAGGGCACCCCCTTGGCCTCCCCTTTCGCCTATAAGAAGCCTCCAATACAGAAACCCTAAGTACCAGATCAGATTTCCATGAAAAGTTCCACATCACCGCCGCCACTGAAGAGGAGATTCAGGAGACAGAAATTCTCTGTTCCGGCACCCTGACGGGACGGGGAAGTGCCTCGGGGGCCATCTCCATCGATCTCCACCACCATCTCCATCGCCGTTGCTAATTCCCATGATGATTAGGGTTCTACTAGTAGTTACGTGTTCATCTCTCTCTCTATGCATGATCATATTGTGGTCATGTGCTTTGTAGTCAAGTAGATCTACTTCGCTACTCAAGTGCTTTAATAGATCTCTGCTCTCCTCATGTGTGTGAAAGTGACACCGTGCACACCATGGTGGCACTTAGGCTAGAGATTCCAAATACTTGTTATGAGTTATATTTGGAGTTGGATGTTTGTATGAAATTGTGGTGTTTGTTGGAACCATCTAGTGCTCAAGGTGATAGTGTGGGGTTATCTAGATGGGAAAGCGGACTTTGAGGTGTGCTGTTATATCCCTACCATGGATTAGAGTGTCCAACCGGAGAGTAGTTCAGAGTAGTATCATAAAGAGAAGATATTTATATGAGAGTGTTCACTAGTGAAAGTATGATCCCTAGGCCTTGTTTCTAAGCATTCAAACTTCGTTTGCAACTAGATCTGTTACATGTTTGCTTGATGCCATCTTTATTTCAGTTTGCCTTTAGTCTCTTCCACGCCATAAAGCTATTTTCTAACACCGTTGTCTTTTATCCATACCACTTGTATTGCACTATGTCTTCGCCGAACTAGTGCACCTATACACCTGACAAGTGTATTGCGTGTGTTGGGGACACAAGAGGCTTCTTGTATCTTGATTGCAGGGTTGCTTGAGAGGGATACCTTTGACCACTTCCTCCCTGAGTTCGATAAACCTTGGGTAATCCACTTAAGGGAAACTTGTTGCTATTCTACAAACCTCTGCACTTGGAGGCCCAACAACTGTCTACAAGAATAGAAGTGCGTAGACATCAAGCTATTTTCTGGCGCCGTTGCCTGGGAGGTAAGGTAAAAGATACTCACATCCTCCAGTGTGAGTGCTCGAAGTTATTTCCTTTAGATTCTGCAATTTTGTCTTTTTGTTTATTGTTTTTATTTTCACTAGTTAGGCTTAATGGAAAACAACAACAAAATAAGAGAGCTTTATAGTATTTATCTTGAGTTAGGACATGAAGTGTTTGAAGAGAAAATTAAAAAACCTATGGAACTTTATTTGCATCCTAATAGCAATGTTGTTAGTATGAATTCTTTGGACACCATTATTGCTAATGCTATGGAAAAGTCTAAGCTTGGGGAAGCTAGTTTTTATGAAAATGATCTTTTTAGTTCCCTAGCTTTGGAAGATAGCTATTCTATTGCTTATGATGATACTACACCTCCAATATAGGATGATTACAATAATGGATATGAAATTTTCAGTCCACCTACTATTAAGGAGAAAATTAATTATGATTACAATATGCCTCCTATATTTGATGATTATGGTGATGAGAATAATAATGACAGCTATTTTGTTGAATTTACTCCCACTATAATTAATAAAAATGACTATGTTTATGTGGGGAGTATTAATTCTTTTATGCATGTGGCTCATGATAAGAATGTTTCATGTGATTTTTATATTGTTAATTTTATTCATGATGCTACTGAAAGTTATTATAAGAGAGGGAAACATGGTTTTATGCATCTCAATAATATTAAGTTTCCCCTCTTTATGTTGAAAGTTTTGAAGTTGCCCTTGTTTTGCTTTACTATGCTTGTTGCTTTGTGCTTTCATGACTTGTTTCTTTACAAGATTCCTATGCATAGGAAGTGGGTTAGACTTAAATGTTCTTTGAATTTACTTCTCGATGCTCTCTTTTACTTCAATTCATATTTCTTATGTGAGCATGTTCTCGAACCATCCTGCCTAACTTAAAGGCGTTAAAGAAAAGTACTTATTGGGAGATAACCCAAAAGTTTTAGTTGAGCCTTGGAAGTTATTGCTTCAGTAATAACCTCTCCTTATCATTTTTGTGTGGTTTTGTGCCAAGAGTAACCTCTAATGAGAGAGAAGTAATGCTTGGGAAAGTTGCTATCCTAAAACAGATTTTTGTGCTTCGCTGTAAAAATTCGTGAAAAATCTCTGTACGTCGGTTTGAGCTGTAATTTTTTGTGCTTCTACCCCAGGTTGTTATCCAACTTCCGTTAGTTCAACACTTTTCAATTAGAGCAATACAAGATCTTGAAAAAAATGGTTTTTACCTGCTGGTATGTTTTGATAGATTTCTGCCATTATTGCATTTGCCTATTAATCTCTTTCTCTTTGAGTTCTCTTTGAGTTCTCTTTGATCATTTGAACTTTTTAAAGAAAGTTCTACAGTAGCTTGTGTTTTAATGAAAGTTTCAAACTTGGGGATGCCACTCGTGTCACCCCAAGAAATATCCAAGAAGTACAAGCGTTAAAGCTTGGGGATGAGGCATCCCCTTCTTCATCAATAAAAATCTTAGGTTTCTTCCAAACACTTCATTTTTATTGTTTCATACACAGTTGTGTTGTTCTTGGAGCGTCTTTGTTTTCGTTTTTAGTTTTTGTTTTCATGGTTTGCTTAAGTTTGCTTGAATAAATTGGTTGGACCCCCTCATTCATACATTAGTTTTCAAATAAGATTGGTTTGGATTGGAAAAGAGTAGGAAAGTTCATGCTTAAGTGGCAAATAGGAGCTTGTTTTTGGTTGTGGCCTATGCTTTGTCATGTCACGCTTGATATTGTTTTGTCTTTATGCTTAGTGATTATTGCTGTAGCATGACATGTTATAAAAATTGAGATTGCTTAATGTGCCTTGAAAGAATCATGCGTTATTTTAGCATATTAAAGCATAGTATTGTGGTATTCTCCTTTGATGCTTTATTTGTGTTGACTTGGCGCATGCTCACACCATGTTAAGATTATCCCAAGTCACCATAGCCTCTATGATAATTTAGTTTTCGACTTGTAATATCACTTTATGCTTTAATTAATGATGTTTTGTCGCCTTGTATGATTATGGCCATTATTGCTCTCTTAGTTGGTCGCTCGCAGTCTTTTGCTAGCCTCCATACCAAGTATGAGATCCACTCATGCATCCAACTCCAAATAAAACTAAGTTATTCCAAAGATTCCACCATACCTACCTATTAGCATTTGCTATTCCAAGTATATTCATGTTTTTATCTACCTTCCGAATTAAACTTGTTTTGTGAAAATTAGTGATTAAAGCTCTCACGAACTTGATGGCACACTTTAATTTTCTTGTCCCTAATAAACTTGAACCATTATGTCATCTATGTTGTATATGCTTGCACTTATATGTTGGGGATTAGCAGAACCATGCCGTCATGGGGAACGCTTTCAACATTGCACTTGTACATTGTACCCAGTTGATAGCATGCTCTTTTATCTATGGATGTCGTCGGTGTGAAATGAAAGGGGAGCTTGTAAGTCCATGGAGTTATGTATGTGTGTTAGAGAAACGCCTGGGCCGCTAGTCTAATCCATGCCTAATCATGGTGGAAACCTACAGCGTAACTATAATGAGCAATCTATGAAGCATTATTCTTATAAAAAAAGAGATAGAGATTGAGAAAAAAAGAAAAAAATATGAGAAAAGAGGAAAGAGAGAAAAAAGCACCATTTTCCCAAGGTAAATAAGAATATTGCTGAGATGCTCGTTGTCTGCTTGCCTTGTCATTTTAATATGGGGATTCTTCCGTATCATCAGGCAAGGGGTACTCCGTTGGCGGTTCTCTATGATACACATGTACTTACTATGACAAGAACTTACCGGTAACTAAACTTGAGTAGCATGAGGAGCGTCCCTCGTATTCTCATAATAACTCTGTCAAGCATATACTCCATGTTTTTTTCACTTTAACCTTAATCACTTCAAGATGCTTATGATAGGGGCAATGAGAGCTAAAAGCTAATAAGTACCATAATTTTTGGAAGCTCTTTATGAGACTTGAATCCCTGCTTCTTTCTATGAACACATTTCTTTTACTTTTATGTTGAGTCTCCATCTTGTATCTTTATGCACCTATTGAGAGAGCATAGTGGCCATTCTTAGTTTAATGTGCATTGTCCCAAGACTTGTTGATTGATTCATAACTTTGATATTGCTTATTCTTAAACTATTTTTATCTAGTCACCCTTATGAACTTTGAAGGTGTCATATGCATTTATGTTTTGCTATACTATGAGGGACAAGCTTAATACCATTCTCAATATGTTTTCTATATGTGAAACAAACAAACGTCTTTCAAAGCATTATTATTCATGAATCTTTTGTTTGTACCTTTTCATGTTACAACATAGTTGCTATGTCTTATTGTTAGAACTTCATATTTCATGCTATGTTAAAGTACTATGATCCCAGCTATCAATGTTTTATAAATGCCTTGATCAAGATTGTGATGGTGCATGTCACCTCAAAAATTATTCTTTTATTTTTATCACTTAGCTACTCAAGGAAGAGCATGAGTTAAGCTTGGGGATGTTGATACGTTGCTAACGTATCTATAATTTTTGATGTTCCATGCTTGTTTTATATCTATGTTCTTATGTTTTGTCCACACTTTGGAGTATTTTTATACACTTTCTTGGACTAACCTATTAACAAGATGCCACAGTGCCAGCTACCTGTTTTCTGCTGTTTTTGGTTCCAGGAAAGTCAGAAAATGAATATTCTCGGAATTGGACAGGACAAAAGCCAAAGTCAATATTTCATCGAGGGGGACACGGATCCAGAAGACGAGACAGAGAGGGGCCAGGGCCGGCCACACCACCAGGCCGCGTGGCCAGGTCTGGCCCGTGCTAGGGGGTAGTGCGGCCGCCTAGGGCATGTCAACACCCAGATTTTTAATACCAGATGCCTGTTATGCCATACATCACAATCCCAGGAATACCATTTTTGCGACACATAACAGATTGGATATCACAGTACATCATCCATTACAAACCATAATAAGGTCTTACACGAATAAAGGATCTCATGATCCAGTCTTAATACAAACAAGTAGCAGAATAACAAGCGTAGCGGCGGGCTCCATCTTCAGTGTCACAGGCAATACTGACGATGGGAGATGATCCTAGTTGTCGTAGTTGTCCTGTTGTCCTTATTCCGGATAGTCCTCCTCATAGTCTGGCCACGGGAATAGCCAGGGACAAAGCCATTAGTACTCTTTAAGTACTCGCAAACTATCACTAACAAGTAAGGTAGTTCTAGTAGAAATGCTAAGTTCTAAGTTTATTTGCAAAGTTAAGTTTGAAACCTAAGCTGAGTTCAGAAACAAAGAAAGATAAAATAAAGTTCTAAATCACCTAAGTGCGAACTTAGTTTTCGTAGTCACAACCCTGTTGTGGTCAAGTCATGTCACAATTCATTTCATAAGTCATTTTGAAAACATCTGACGACGGAACAGTATGGCCACTCCAACTGTCCATGACCGCGGACGTGGCTATACGAATAGTTTGACACTCTGCAGAGGTGGTACACGTTCACCACAAAATTCGATCCATCTATTAGGGATAACCCTGAATCGTCATACTTAGTATGCGGATAATTAATCATAAACTTTCCTTTACACACTCTAGTATAAGCACCTCCCCTATGAGCTTGGCCTCCCAGCCATGGCCATCTGCCATCCTGGGCACTTCATAGGTGGACAAACATCAAGACGTAGCCTCAGCTCAAACCTCTTCCACGAGGGAACCCATACTAATGCATATAAACTTCTAGCTAAGCCTTACCCAATTCAGATATTGTGGTTGTACGGTAAAATTGGAATGGTATCGCATCCAAACCCAACCATCTGTTTTTATAAAGGGCTAAGGCTCATGCCTCAACATTTTCACTATCATAAACCATTTGTGTTTCTCAACACATGTCAAAACATTTCCATAGAATGACTCATCATTCCAAGGTTTTCATAATCATGTTCACCAAGTATTCCCATCTAGAGTGATCAAGTTTTTGGTTTAGCACTAACCACTAAGTTAAGAGTGTTCACTAAGGTGGGATGCTAATCTCAATCTCATGCCATAGAATGGCATCTAGTGTAGGCCAAGTTTTATACTCTTTATGCTATCTATACTACTTTCTAAAATCTCACAAGGCATTACTAGAAGTAAAGAAACTTTGGTAAAGCAAGAGGTAAAACTTGTAAGTAAAACTTGGAATGGGTATAAATAAAAAGGTATAACCAAAGCATGCCTAATGCATCTTTCTTAGGTTATCTTGCATCTAGTGATGGCTTGCCTTGATTGGTGCAGTGATTGAAGTTCTCTTCGTCTTCTTCGGGGGAGAACTCCTCCTACTCGTAGACTTGGTTGCTACTATCGTCTATAAATACATATGGGATACACAATCACCAAACAATACTTAACTAGTCTATTTAGCACACTAAGGCGCACACTTGATGATCTAGTATCATCACAATCATCACAAGATTTAATGAACTAGTTTCATTAATTTTATTCGAGAAAAGTAATTTCTACACATTGAAAATGTTTAAGATTTAATATTCTCCAATTAAAATATGGGATCATGTGGACACATGTCATCACCACATATTCTAATGCATGGGAATGTGATTTAAATGTTTGATCATATTTCAATAAGTTTAAGTTTATCATTTAAATGATTTAAAGTGACTAGAAATGCTTATATAGCATTATTTTGGTACTAGTCCAAACTCACTGCATGCAAACCTAAATATTATTACAAATTTAGATAGGTATTGTCAAATGTGATTTTTAAGAGTTGAAATGAACTCAAAAGCTATTAGGGTTGAATTTAGAAAAAAAATTGAATTTAGAAAAGTCTCTGTCTTGTTGTGTTTGCTATATGTGATCTCTAACTCCAATTGATTTAAATCCAATGGGCTTGGATAGAGATTTTAATTATCTTTCCAGCAAAATTTAAATCATGCATTTGCATTTTGTTTAAGTGGTTCTCTCTAAATGATTTTTAAACAAGTGGACAAAATCTAGTTTAGGTCTAAATAGATTACATCTATATAAATTTGTGGGCTAGCGCGGGAACACTAACGGGCCGGCCCAGTGGCGCTCCGCGGCATAGAGGGCAACTGACAGGGGGTCCCGCATGTCAGCAGCTAAATCTAACTGAAGCGGTACGGGGTAATCTGGGCACTACGATTAGAACAGGGATCAGCGGTTGAGGATCGTTATCCCCGGCGAATAGGTCGCCGGCGAGAACTAACCATAGCAGCACGGTAGGGTGCGTGGGGGCTTACCAGGGCTCCAGCTAGACGTGGCAATGGGGGTGCTCGAACTTGTGGACAACGGCGGTGCTAGGCGTGGTCACGACGGCTCCTGGGGCGGTCGCAATCAGCGGCGCCTCTTCTCCTCTGCTGCGGCCAGCTCCGGCGGAATTCCGGCGACTGAGGGCTCGAGTGGCTCCTGGATTAGTGGGGAAGGCTCAGGGGTGAGAAGGGAGGTGAGTGGTGTGCAGAATGAGGCTGGGGGCGGCCTCCTTTTATAGGCTCGACGACGGGACAGCGTGGCATGGTCAAGCGACATGGCTACGGGCTGCTAGAGGCGTGGCTGCGAGCGACGATCGATGCACGGTCTCCTGGCGGTCCTCTACGACGTAAAGGCTCTACTATTTGGTCTTTTACCATTTGAAGAGGCTCTACCATTTGGTCTTTTTATTCTTATTTGATTTCTTTTTCTTTGGATTTTGTTTGTGAATGATCTAGATGATGTGGCATTCACCTTTGAATCATTTTACAACCATTAGAACAATCAAACATGGCATTTTCAAACAATTCTATATTAATGCAAACACATATGCATTCATAATTATTTTTAATGATAAATTTTTTTTGTTAACCCTAAATTGGGTGAATTGGATCTTGATAACCTTGATTAAAGATTTGGGATGTTACAACCTTCCCCCCTTAAACAAAATATCGTCCCGAGATTTAAGAAAAACTAGGAACTAAAGAGATCTGGAAACTCAGTCCTAATGTAATCTTCTCGCTCCCAAGTAGCTTCTTCTTCGGTGTGGTTGCTCCATTGGATCTTGAGAAATTTGATACTCTGGGTCCTGGTGGTTCTGAAGGCTTCTTCCAAGATACGGATGGGCACTTCACGATACGTCAGATCCTTGTTGATATCAACGGCTCGGTGATCGATGTTCTTGAACACTTCAGTTTTCTCTAGCACTTCTAGGAATTTGCGAAGTAACGAGATATGGAACACATTATCGATGGCTGACATCTCCTCTAGCAGTTCCAGTTGATACGATACTTCTCCTCCGTGATTCGGAATCTTGAAGGGTCCAATATATCTGGGGGCTAACTTTCCTTTCAGACTAAAACATTGTGTTCCCTTCAATGGAGAATCTTTGAGACACACAAAATCTCCGATGTTGAAAGTCAGGTCTCTACGTCTCTTGTCAGCATAACTCTTCTGTCTAGATTGGGCGGTCTTGAGGTGCTCACAGACTTTGTGAACCTTCTCTTTGGCTTCTCGTAGGATGTTGGGTCCGAAAATCTGACTCTCTCCTACTTGCGACCAATTCAAAGGGGTACGACACTTTCTTCCATATAAGAACTCAAATGGGGCCATTTGCAAACTGGCTTGATAACTGTTGTTGTATGATAATTCTGCGAAGGGCAGGCAATCTTCCCATTTTGAACCATACTCTAACACACAAGCTCTCAACATATCTTCTAGCATTTGGTTGACTCTTTCAGTCTGTCCATCGGTCTGTGGGTGATAACCTGTGTTGAAATTCAACTTGGTTCCTAATCCTTCTTGGACTTTCTGCCAAAATCTCGAGGTAAATTGGGTTCCTCGATCTGATACTATGGTCTTGGGGGTTCCATGCGAACTGACAATTCTGTCAATGTACAACTCTGCTAGCTTAGAACTCTGGTAGGTTGTCTTGACAGGTATAAAATGGGCTACCCTTGACAGTCTATCAACGATGACCCAGATTGAGTCATTTCCCCTAATAGAAGTAGGCAAACCGGCGATGAAGTCCATTCTGACGGAATCCCATTTCCAATCCGGAATCTGCAATGGTTGCAATAGTCCTGTGGGTCTCTGATGTTCCGCTTTGACTCTTTGACAGATATCACACTTGGCGATGTAGCTTCCGATTTCTCTCTTTATCTTGTGCCACCAAAATTGCTCCTTAAAATCCTGATACATCTTCGTTCCTCCAGGGTGGATAGAATAAAGAGTATCATGATCTTCTTGCATGATAACTTGCTTCAACTCTGAATCTGCTGGCACACAGATACGTCCTTTGTACCACAGAACTCCTTCTTCATGTTTGATGAATCCAGGCACCTTTCCTGTACCAATACGACGCTTGATTCCATCGATACTTGCATTTCCCTTCTGAGCTTCGTTGATCTGACTGATCAAAGTGGGTTGAAGTTCAATGCTAGCTAAAAATCCTTTGCTAACTAGCTTAGTTCTAAACTGCTCCAACTCTTCATGCAAACTTGGCTGGTTCTCTTTGATCATGGTGTTTAATCTACACGGCAATCTGCTAAGAGCATCCGCTACCACATTGGCTTTGCCGAGGTGATAGTGGATGTCAAGGTCATAATCCTTGATTAACTCTATCCATCTCCTTTGCCTCATATTCAGCTCCTTCTGAGTGAAAATATACTTCAAGATCTTGTGATCTGAGTAAATCTCACAGCGATTACCCATAAGGTAATGACGCCATGTCTTCAACGCTAACACTACAGCTGCCAGTTTGAGATCATGAGTAGGGTAGTTCTGCTCATGCTGCTTCAGTTGTCTAGACAGATATGCTATGACTTTGCCTTCTTGCATCAACACACATCCGAGACCAATCTTGGATGCATCACAATACACATCAAACGGCTTCTTGATATCTGGCATGATCAATATTGGGGCTGAAATCAATCTCTGCTTGAGCTTTTGGAAACTTGCTTCACATTTGTCGGTCCATTCAAACTTCTTGTCCTTCTTCAACAATTGGGTCATGGGTCTTGCGATGCTCGAAAATCCTTCTACGAACTTGTGGTAATATCCCGCTAATTCGAGAAATGCACGAACTTGGGTTTGAGTGGTTGGAGCTTCCCGTTCTTAAACATCTTTTATCTTGGCGGGGTCAATAGCGACTCCTCCTACCGACACAATATATCTGAGGAATTCTACTTCTTTCAAGCAAACTCACATTTGCTGAACTTGGCATACAACTGATGCTCTCTGAGGGTTTCGAGAATGATTCTCAGATGTTGCTCATGGTCTTCTTCTGACTTGGAATAGATAAGAATATCGTCAATAAAAACCACGACAAACTTATATAGAAAGTTCATAAAGATCTTATTCATGAGATTCATGAAATAAGCGGGGGCATGGTTAATCCAAAATACATGACCTTATACTCATACAATCCATATTTGGTGGTAAAGGCGGTCTTTGGAATATCCGTTGCACGAATTTTGAGTTGATGATAACCAGTCCTAAGATCAATCTTAGAGAACACTCTGGCACCAGTCAACTGATCAAACAAATCCTCTATCTTGGGCAGTGGGTACTTGTTTTTGATGGTGACATCATTCAGCTTCCGGTAATCTGTGCACAAACGGTTGCCTCCATCTTTCTTGTCGACAAACAACACGAGCGATCTCCATGGCGATGCGCTTGGTTGAATCAAGCCTTTCTCCAGCATAGCTTCCAGTTGCTTCTTCAGCTCCACTAACTCTGATGGGTTCATGTTATAGGGTCTCTGAGCTATGGGTCCGGTTCCAGGAATTAGTTCAATGATGAACTCAATATCCCGATCTGGGGGCATACCGGGCAATTCATCTAGGAATACGTCGGGGTATTCATAGACTACTCTGACTTGGCCTATGGTTGGTAGGGCTAGACTCTTGTTGGATTTGAATTGATGGGGCAAGGTTTTAGATATATGCTCCACTGACACTCTAGAGCTATTGGTCATGGTGATGGCTTTCTTGGCATAGTCGATCAATCCTTTATGTTTCGACATCCAATCCATTCCTAGTACTATTTCCAAACCTTTGGTTCCAAGTACTATTAGATTGGCATAAAAATCTATCCCATGTATTCTGATAGGCACAGCCCTGCAAATTTTGTAGCTTTGGTGGTTGAACCAGGTATTTGAACTATCATAACATGCTTCAAGTTGGTTGGGTGAATATTACTAGTGCATGCAAATTCTTTAGTAACAAACAAGTGCGATGCTCTAGAATCAAACAACACTCTTGCTAATACTGAGTTAACAGAAAACATACCCAGCAGGACATTTGGCGCTTCTTGGGATTCTTCAGCGTTCATGTGGAATAGATAGCCGTTGTGGTTGAGCGAATTCCCGGGGGCGAATCTTCTTCTGGGCTGAACACGGCACTGTTGCTGAGCTGGGGCATTCACATTGGTAGTGGCTGTAATCTTATTGGGACACTCGTTGGAGTAGTGACCCTTCACTCCACACTCAAAACAAGTAATTTGAGACTTGTCTTTGGCTGCAACAGGCATAGCATTGCTTCCAGTCCTTGGGGCAGTATTGTTGTTGTTGTTGTTGTTGTTGTTGTTGTTGGACTTGGCCGGTGCACGGTTGAAGTTGTTGGAGTTGCCCGGTTTGTTGTTGTGGTTTCATCCGGTCTTCATATTTCCTCCGCTACGGTTGGGGTAGCTTGGGCTAGACATTGGGGGTCTATTGTTCCTTGGGGCATATCCGGCAGACGGGTTGGGGCGATACTTCTGGGTATTGTGGGACCCAGCTTGGTGCATCATTCGGCATTTGCGGTTGTCATTCGCTTGGTTGATCTTCCCTTCCATCTGGATGGCAGAGTCGACTAGCTCTTTGAGATCATCAAAACGGATGTTGACTAACACCGTCTGCATCTCATCATGTAGTCCGTTCAGGTATCTCTCCTTCTTCTTAGCTTTAGTGTTGATCTCATCAGGTGCATACCTGGCGAGGGACAAAAATCTGTCACGGTACTCCACTACCGTCATTCTGCCTTGCTCTAGTTCTCTGAATTCATCTCTCGTTCTTGGTGACTAAACCTTGCGGCACATGGGTGCGGCTGAACTTGACCTTGAAAGCTTCCCACGTCATCACTTGACCGTGGTTCATTGTACGGGTGCTGTTCCACCAGGCTCTTGCATCTCCGGCCAGATAGTGGGTGGAAAATAGAACTTTCTCGTTGGCGTCAACTCCTGCGACTTCTAGGTTATTCTCCATGGTCTGTAACCAATCATCAGCATCCAACGTGTCTTCATACATGCTAAAGATAGGGGGATTGGTATTCTGGAAGTTCTTGAGTTTGGATCCATGATGATCCTGATTTCCATGGCCTTGATTATTATGGGCGATCTAGGCGATCTGTTGCAGGGTGGCTAGGTTGGCTTGGCGCTCTTCCCTACTAGCTTCATGGTCGGAAACTAGCATCTGCAGAATCTGCAGCATCGGGTCCTGCGATGAGGTGCTCCCTCCTTGGTTTCCACGAGTCATCTGAAGATTGAGATAGATAGTGGGGTAAGAGGGAAAGTTCTAAGGTTCATGGTTTTGTTTTCAAAGCTAAAACTTTCAATTTGAACTCAGATTTTTCAAACTGACTTCTTCTAATTCATTCATTCAATCAAAGCACACGATACAAACACACACACCACAACATGAAAGGAAAACAGATGGTTTTAAGAACCATTCTGTGAGCTAAGAGACAATGGGACCGATACTTCTCACTCCTACGATAGTGATCAAGTGCATCTACTCATCATCGATGAAGTCAGAGTCATCATCGTCGGTGTAGAAGTCCATGGCATCATCCTCTAGGTAGTCATTGTCATCACTGAGGTATGAGTGAATATCCCCCTAGATCTCTTCACCTTCTTCCTCTTCTTCTTTTGCTGCAAGCTGAGCTACTTGTTCCTGGATGGTCTTCTCGAGGTTGGCCACCTTCTTGCGAAGACGGGCGATGGTGTGATCCTTCTTCTCGCGTTGCCGTCGAAGTGATTGATGATCCCTGACGAGCAGTGAGAAAGTTTGGGCCTTCTGGGCGGCAATGGCAAGGTTGTGGTTGACGTACGCTCGAGCATTGTCCAATTCCTTATGTCTATCATACAGTACGAAGTCAACGTTCTCCACTTGGCGCTTCAACTCCGGGTGACTTGGCATCTCCAGTGGCATTCTCATGGAATCACGCCTTGCATAGTGAGCAAAGCGAGTTCCCTAGATCAAGTTGACATTCTGTCCACAAAGACGGGTGAGAGCTTCATGCATAGCCCTGGTTAATCCATCTAACCAGTTGTTCGCCCTCACGGTGAATTGAATCTTCTCAGAAAGAGGTGCTTCCATCTTGCCTCGAAGATCAGCAACTATCAACCATTGTAAATCTTCTGGAAAATCCTTGAGTTGGGCTCTGAAGAATTCTGGATGCGGGCGCTCAAGGTACTCAGATAGTGCATCAAGATCCCTCTCGAAGATCAGTTGGCCTCTGTTGCATCAAGATCCCTCTAGAAGATCAGTTGGCCTCCGTTGCCGAACTAGTAGAACTTGCAGTACTGAACTTCCATCTATAAGAATTTAGTATGAGTAAGTTAGTGAGGTGATCAAGTGTGTCAAATTTTATGTAGTAATGTAAGAATTTGTGAGGGACATGAATTTTTTGAAAGAATCCCAAGGGTAAGAGTGGAAATAGGTTTTCATAAATACTCACATCTTTTGTTTTGAAACTAAGTTTTTTGTTCGGACGTCCATTCTAACTAGGGTCTCCTATGGTTAGGATGGCTCTAATACCAACTTGTCAACACCCGGATTTTTAATCCCAGATGCCTATTATGCCATACATCGCAATCCTAGGATTACCATTTTTGTGAGACATAACAGATTGAATATCACAGTACATCATCCATTACAAACCATAATAATGTCTTACACGAATAAAGGATCTCATGATCCAGTCTTAATACAAACAAGTAGCGAAATAACAAGCGTAGCGGTGGGCTCCATCTTTAATGTCTCAGGAAATGCGGACGATGGGAGATGATCCTAGTTGTCGTAGCTGTCCTGTTGTCCTTCTTCCGGATAGTCCTCCTCATAGTCTGGCCACGGGAATAGCCAGGGACAAAGCCATGAGTACTCTTTAAGTACCGACAAACTATCACTAACAAGTAAGGTAGTTCTAGTAGAAATGCTAAGTTCTAAGTTTATTTGCAAAGTTAAGTTTGATACCTAAGCTGAGTTCAGAAACAAAGGAAGATAAAATAAAGTTCTAAATCACCTAAGTGGGAACTTAGTTTTCATAGTTACAACCCTGTTGTGGTCAAGTCATGTCACAATTCATTTCATTAGTCATTTTGAAAACATCTGATGATGGAACAGTATGGCCACTCCAATTGTCCATGACCGCGGACGCGGCTATTCGAATAATTTGACACTCTGCAGAGGTGGTACACGTTCACCACAAAATTCGATCCATCCGTCAGGGATAACCCTGAATCATCATACTTAGTATGCGGATAATCAATCATAACCTTTCCTTTACACACTCAAGTATAAGCACCTCCCCTATGAGCTTGGGCTCCCAGCCAAGGCCATCTACCATCCTGGGCATTGCATAGGTGGACAAATATCAAGAGGTAGCCTCAGCTCAAACCTCTTCCGCGAGGGAACCCATACTAACGCATATAAACTTCTAGCTAAGCCTTACCCAATTCAGGTATTGTGGTTGTACGATTAAATTGGAATGGTATCGCATCCGAACCCAACCATCAGTTTTTATAAAGGGCTAAGGCTCATGCCTCAACATTTTCACTATCATAAACCATTTGTGTTTCTCAACACATGTGTAACATCCCAATTTCTGCAACCCTGATTAGTTGTCCAGAATGCAAAAATCAGGGGGAACAAAAACTTTTTCATGTTTAATGCTGAAGTGTTTGCTTGTTTGGATATGCTTATGCATATGAATGTGTATTAGATGATATACTCCTTACCTTAACACCAGTTGGTGAAAGCTACTTCCCAAAATAGTCTTGGCTTAATTTCCATATTCTCAACTATTCTGGCATTTCAAAACATGAGCCAAGATGCTTATGTAACCAAAACTATTTTAGTAGTTCCTATTGACAAAACTATGGAGAGCTATATAACATAATCTCCTTATGTTTTCAACAGAGAACCTTCTAATACTCTTACCTCTAGATTTAACAAAACCTTTTTGTAAACTTTTGAATTCTACTCTTGGTAGAAATACCAAGGACCTTACCTTGCTCAAACTCCAACCTATTTAAAAATACCCATCCTTACCTCAAGCTAAGCTTGGTGGAAACCCCAGTAGTAGTTGATTTGTTGTAAGATGAGTTGCCTTGATCTACCGTTTGTTTTGTCTGCTTAGGAGTTAGTATGAGCTACTTTAGGAGATCATCACTAGGATCAAGATGTCTCCCAATCATCCGACCCTAAGCAAGAATACAAATTAGATCTAATCCCTAGCTGCTAAGTGATCATCTAAAACCCTTACCTAGATCAATTCTGCAGTGATCCATTCTAGAAGCTTCCAAGTTAATGAAGACCAATATCAAGCATGGAGCCTGTCCACTCAATCTGAACTCCAACATCATTCACTTGATGATGCTTGGGTACCTTGCAAACCAACAAAAACATCCTCTCTCATGTTCTAGTCAAAACCCTAAATCTGACAAATTTGGCTAAGTTTGGAAATCTGTTTCCAACATCACCTTTTTGAATGCCTCCCTTTCTCAACCCTTGTTCATTTTTGAAAATGCATCTAAACCATCTTGTTAAACATCCTAAGGACTACCAAGGCCCACTCTTTCCCTTGGATAGATCATCCTACTACCCACTTGTTATTGATGGTTTTGCAGGCAAGATAATAACTTTTCCTGCAAATCTAGGCAGCATGCCTACTTTGGTAAAATCTCACACCACCATACAACCTTCTTTGGAGCAACTCTTTGCATGGTTGTGTTATACTAATATAAGTCTATAAACATCTACTTCACTTGTTCCAAGTGGATCTTTGTGCTGCTCAAACCCACAAGGTTTTGAAGCCTAGTTGATAATCTGCTTTGGCAGGCTTATTTTATTCAAAGTTTGAAAGCTTGTCTTGGTGAGCTCAAGCAGGATCAAGCTCAAACCTCTACACCATTGAAATCTACATAAATTGGCCTATCCATCCATATATCCCATGCCCCAAGGGGAGCTCTGAGCTCCAAGATCTAGCATGGTTTGTAGGCATGAAATTAACCTCACCCTAGATCCTTAATCTAGGGTATTCCACCAAAATCAACTGGGATTCTCCAATCCCAAGGTTGAAAATGCTTGATACACCTTTTCTACCTCATCTACCTTGATTATCAAGATTTATCAACAATTGTCCATATTTATTATGGACCAAAATTATTTAATTCTCTTAATAGGCAAAATCTCCAAAACTCCCCTCATAAAGAAAAGTTTGGTTTTTGCCAAAAAAACTCCCTCAAATCTTGACTCAATTGAGTCCTATATTTTATACCCTAACTTCCAACTCCAAAAAATAAATATTTTTGAAGAGCTTTATTATTTATTTTTAACCATTTTCTTAAATGGCTGATTTGGAATAATAATTGTTTTAAATACTTTTGAGCCGCAATAAATCTTGGGAAAATTCCCCTAAGTGTGTATACCTATTTGGGACCATATCACATCAAAAGCTCCACTTGTCCAATGTAATTTTATCAAATGATCTTCTAGAAACTACTTCTGCAGTTTTTGAATAAATGGATTTAAGTGGACTTTAAATCTTTAGAAAAATCCCAAATAATTCCTGGATATCTACCTTGACCTCATCTATCTACCAGTACCTTTCACTCATCTTGCCAAGATCAATTCAAGTATTTTCCTTCATAATCATCAACCTTGCCAATATTGGGTTATGATCAAAACCCTACTTTAATACTCCATCAAACCTCATAAACCTTCACCAAAAAGCCTCCATAGCACCCAGCATTCATCTCTAGTCACCTATCACTATAGAAATTACTGTAGCATCTTGTCCTCTAGTGCTTGGAAACTAGTGCTTAGCCTCATATGAGTGTCTTGCCTGGCAAACTTCTTCTCCCCTTGCAACTGAGGCACACTGCTCTCTCTAACCTGCTTCCAGGCCAGATACCACCTCCCCTCGCCCACAGCATCCTCCCCCTGGTTTTCCCTCCTCCTTCCCATGCCCCCATGGACTATGTCCACCGTGAGCCTCTCCACTCGAGATAAAAGGGCACAGGCCACCCCAGCCCCCAACTCCTGGCTCATTTGCCTCCTCTTACCCCCACTCACCTCCCCTGCCAACCACTCCCTCTCCCCTTCCTTGCCTTGGCCAAGGGAGGAAGAGAATGGCCTATCGGCTATCACTCAAGTCTGAGCATGGTGCTCTCTCCCCCGCTCCCACACCTCTGCATGTCATACCCTCGCACTCCCCTTGCTCTCCTGACCCTCCCCCTGTCTCTGTTTTGATCAGGACCGTCCCAGTTGACGCTGGCAGATGCATCCCGACCGCACCCCAACGTGGTGAAACCTCTTTGCGCGGATCTGCACCAAACGGGGCCATTCTGCCCCTCGTCGAGGTCGCCGTCGTGCACCGCTTCTCCTTCGCCGCCTACCCGACACTAGTGAGCCCCCAGGTGAGCGCCTCTGCAACGGCCGCTCCCCCTAGGGTTTCCTCGCATGCCCGCGTGTCGGGAGGAGGACGACGCCCCAGGGCCATCGATCGTCATCTGATCGAACGGCCCTTGTCGCAAGATACCGCTTCGGCCTTCCCGGGCCACTGACCAGTGGGCTCCACCCCGGGGAGTTTTAAACTCATCTCCCGCCCGCGCCGTGGCGCCTAATGGGCCGGCCTGATGTAGTGTTTCTGGGTCTGGTCAATTCCAGCCCAGCTCGCTCTAGTCCCCTTTTTAATTTTTAATCATTTTGTCCAGATCCAGATTTCGACCATCAGTTTAAATCACTATAAAAATGAAAAATATCTCTTTTGCCCATATGCAATTTTCGTCATGTTCCTGTATGTTTTCTCTAACATGTAGAACCAACCCTAGTACAAAAGGGTCTACCAATAAATTCTAGAAATAAATATACAAACACGTACCTAATCTAGTAAATAAATTTCCCAGAGAACCATCCTCATCCAAATGTGGTGAAACAAACCTTACCTGGTAAGTTTTCCCCAGACCTTCTATCTAGCATCAGTCCCATGCCAGTTTGAGCTCGGCTCCACCAGTAGCAAAATAACAAAAACAGGGCATTTCTGCCTTTAAGATTTTCTCTGGACCAAATTAAAATAGGTACTGACCTAAACCCAACACTCCTAGATCCTAAAACATAAGATCTACCAAAACCCAGGAGCTCACCATTTATTGGGCTTCTGATGAATTTTATTGAATTAAACATTTCTGTCTATAGTGGTTTCACTAGATAAATCACTAGATTAGCTCTGCAACTCCAAAAAGAGTGACTCCAATTCCTATAGAAAGGTATTAGAAATACCTAACAGATGTATTTGGTTTCATCTCAATAGCTACTATAGATTTAATGTGGAGAAAAAGACAAGTTGTCTACAGAGCTGCCTTTGAGAATTTCCTGAGGGCATTTTGGAAATTTTCTTGGCCTGATTCCAACTCTCAGTGAACAAGTACATCAATACCTACCTAACCATCCAAGGAAATAATTTTTGGAGCTCCAGAACTTTTCTGGTTAATTATTCCCTAAAACTAGAGTCTTATTCATTATAAAAATTAGTATAAATCTTTTGTAATTGATAAAATAGTAAAACCACTTTTGTTGGTTTCATCTTATCAATAACTATCTGTTGGTATCATGTTTTTACTATGATACCCTACAGAATATGGCCTTGCTCCAAAATCCATCTCTTAGGTAATTTCTAGACTCTAAATCCTAAGGGGTGTTCATCCCCTTCTCCAAGGCCATCTCAATCTCCTAAATCCAATCCTCTCAAAACCATCTGAATCTTAATTAGGTATGATTCAATTGCTTGCTGTATGTATTGTTGCTTGTATGCCTTGTGTTGATTGTGGCTTGGTTTTCTTGCATGTGCTGTTGGGACGACGATAGTTGCGATGAAATCGGAGAGCAGAAGTAGTGGTATTTATAATTGGAATTGATTATTATGGTTTTCTAAGAAGAAGTCCAGGGACAATTATGCCATATTGCTGATCATCAGGCAAGCCACCTTCTTTCTCATAAGCCTTGTCCTACTATTTTACTTATGCATGTTTTATCTTCTATTGATTTAAAACTACATTGTCTTACTATATGTTGATTGAATATATGGTAGTGGTTTGGCTCCTCCGAACTATTACTCTTCGGTACTACTAAGTACAATCCCCTGGGTGACACCTACTTGTCCCTAGTAGCATAGATGGTGTATATCACCATAACCCTTTGGAGACCCCGATTTAGCCAAAGCAAAGCTAGAGGATGGGAAGACCCAGGAAAATGTTTTACCAAATGCTTTATGATAAAACCTTGGTGAGGTGGGACCTCCCAAGAGATGTTGAGAAAGAAAAAGGGTTTTGCTTTGCAAAATGCTGGAGGAAAACCGGAGGAAAAAGGTTTACGAAAATGCACCTAGTTCTTTGCAGTTTTTCTAGAACAATTAACCCGTGCAACCACATTACTCTGGAATGGGACATGGCTGGATTTGATGTTTGTCTATACTGGTATAAACTGCCTCGCAACAACTATAGGGGATCGGGGATCCCTCGAGGGTGGGCCTTCTCCGATATAGGTCCATCGACTTGGAGAAGGAATGAAGGGTCGGCAGGCCTCCACACGTTACTATGAGCCCCTCATTGAAAGCGTGCACGTGGGACATGCAATAAGCGCTCCGGTTGGTCCTCTCCCGACGTCCCGGTTTTGAGGGGATTAACACTCATAGGGTAGGCACTTATATTGGAGTGGGCATCCTGAGAGTCTTGATCGGTTACTCGACCCACGATCGGTAAAGATCAGGGTAGTGTACCCAGATGGTGTGGGTAAAGTGTACAACCTCTGCAGAGTGTAAATCTATTTGAATATCCGCGTCCGCGGTCATGGACGGTTGGGAAGGTTGCTGTAGAGCGGTCTTGGTTTTGTTTTCAAAAAGGATTTCGGAAAAGAAATGGCTTTGACATGTTTTGACCATGGGATGGTCGAGAAGGATACCTTCTTTGAGAATGGGATGGTCAGAGAGGTATGGAAGGAGCTTGGTCGTGGGACGACCTGAAAACGGGAACAAATGAGTGACCCAGTCTTAATGTTTTCCAAAACTTTTCAAAAAGGTTTCCAAAATGTTTACAAAAGTTTTCAACAAAGATATGTAGATGCTATATCTACAAGAGAAACTATTTGAGAAAAGAACCTCTCTTGGAGCCCTCCTAATACCACAGCCATATTGCATAGCCTCTTGTTATTATTATTTTATTAAGGTGGTTTGCGAGTACATTCAATGTACTCACTGGCATTGTCCCTGGCTATTAACTTGGTCAGGTATCAAGAAGAAGATGGCGTTGGCAACTATGCGAGCTAGGACGTTCTCCCAGTCAGTTGCATGTAGGTTAAGGCATGGCCCGGGCTCTGCGCTTGATGAAGTCCGATGCTGATTATTGATGTAGCCATAACGTCATTCATGTAAGTCTTGTAATTCGGTATATCCTCGGATGTTGTAATGATACTTATCGGTTATGTACCACGACTAACTGATCATGGGATCGTGGTTGTATGAATAACAAGGATTCTCGGACTATTAATCCGGGGCCCCCACAACATGTCAAAACATTTCCATAGAATGACTCATCATTCCAAGGTTTTCATAATCATTTTCACCAAGTATTCCCATATAGAGTGATCAAGTTTTTGGTTTAGCACTAACCACTATGTTAAGAGTGTCCACTAAGGTGGGATGCTAATCTCAATCTCATGCCATAGAATGAAATCTAGTATAGGACAAGTTTTATACTCTTTATGCTATCTATACTACTTTCTAAAATCTCACAAGGCATTACTAGAAGTAAAGAAACTTTGCTAAAACAAAAGGTAAAACTTGTAAGTAAAACTTGGAATGGGTATAAATGAAAAGGTATAACCAAAGCATGCCTAATGCATATTGCTTAGGTTAACTTGCATCTAGTGATGGCTTCCTTGATTGGTGCAGTGATTGAAGTTCTCTTCATCTTCTTCGGGGTAGAACTCCTCCTCCTTGTCGACTTGGTCGGTACTATCGTCTATAAATACATACGGGATACACAATCACCAAACAATACTTAACTAGTCTATTTAGCACACTAAGGCACACACTTCATGATATAGTATCATCACAAGATTTTATGAACTAGTTTCATTTGTTTTATTTGATAAAAGTCATTTCTACTCATTGAAAATGTTTAAGGTTTAATATTCTCCTATTAAAATATGGGATCATGTGGACACATGTCATCACCACATATTCTAATGCATGGGAATGTGATTTAAATGTTTGATCATATTTCAATAAGTTTAAGTTTATCATTTAAATGATTTAAAGGTACTAGAAATGCTTATATAGCATTATTTTGGTACTAGTTCAAAGTCACTGCATGGAAACCTAAATATTATTACAAATTCAGATAGGTATTTTCAAATGTGATTTTTGAGAGTTGAAATGAACTCAAAAGCTATTAGGGTTGAATTTTGAAAAATGTTTGAATGTAGAAAAGTCTTTGTCTTGTTATTTTTGCTATATGTGATCTCTAACTCCAATTGATTTAAATCCAACGGGCTTGGATAGAGATTTTAATTATCTTTCTAGCAAAATTTGAATCATGCATTTGCATTTTGGTTAAGTGGATCTCTCTGAAATGATTTTTAAACAAGTAGACAAAATCTAGTTTAAGTCTAAATAGAAAAACATCTATTTGAATTTGTTGGCTAGCGCGGGAACACTAACGGGCCGGCCCAGTGGCGCTCCACGACATAGAGGGCAACTGACAGGGGGGGTCTCGCATGTCAGCGGCTAAATCTAACCGAAGCGGTACGGGGTAATCTGGGCACTACGATTAGAACAGGGATCAACGGTTGAGGATCGTCATCCCCGGCGAATAGGTCGTCGGCGAGAACTAACCCTAGCGGCACGGTAGGGTGCGTGGGGGCTTACCAGGGCTCCAGCTAGACGTGGCGATGGGGGCGATCGAACTTGTGGATGATGGCGGTGCTAGGCGTGGTCGCGGCGGCTCCTAGGGCGGTCGCAATCAGTGGCGCCTCTTCTCCTCTGCTACGGCCAGCTCCGGTGGAATTCCGGCGGCTAAGGGCTCGAGTGGCTCTGGGGAGAAGTGGGGAAGGATCAGGGGTGAGAAGGGAGGTGAGTGGTGTGTAGAATGAGGCTGGGGGCGGCCTCCTTTTATAGGCTCAACGACGGGCCAGCGCGGCATGGTCAGGCGACGATGGCGACATGGCTACGGGCTGCTAGAGGCGTGGCTGCGAGCAGCGATCGATGCGCGGTCTCCTGGTGGTCCTCTACGATGTAAAGGCGCTGCTAGGGGCGGTGGCAATTGGTCGGGCGTGGCTCGTGCTCTGAGCGGTAGAGGTGGCGTTCGACGCGGCATGCGGTGGCTGCGGGTCAAATGGTGGCGAGCGGGGATGTCTGGGGTCATGCTGGCATTAAGGCGAGTGTGCTCATGTGAGCTGAGGGCAAGGTGTGGTATGTGCGAGGCTGTCGGGTGCGGCGCACTGGCGCGGTGTGTGGATGGCGCAGAGGCGTAGAGCGTGGAGGTTTGTGGGTGGTCTAGGGCTTGGCAGGGCTCGGGGCAGGGACAGGGGGCTGCGGTGTGATCACGCCTACCTCCTAGGCATGGCGGAAGAGGGCACGGTGGTCTCCTATGACTTGGGCATGGTCGGCCAGCGACGACTATCTTTGGGCGGCGCGGTACTGGCACAGTGGCTAAGGTGGAGTGTTGTCTGGGGCTAGGTTAGGTGCTAGGGAGACAGAGGAGAGATGAGAGGGTCAAATGGGGGACAAGACTTTGATTACCAACAGTAATAGTTAGGCAGTTTATTTGGTGATCACCAGGTGTTCGACACAATGGCCGCAAGAAATTCAAATTTGAATTTTGAAAATATTTTTGGTGTGTGACTTGATCTTATGCTTGGTAGTCTTTGTTTTCTTGGGATTGGCAAGGGGAGTTCATTTGAGTGGTTTTTGAAAAAGTGGGATCTATGCATATGTAAAGGATTCAATTTTTAAATGTCATTCAAAATTAGTGGCTAAATGTTTTTGTAAGATTTTAAAGTGAGCCTTGGTACTTCTTTACTTGGTCTAGCAAGGGGTGAAGAGAGTTGAGAATGTTTCTGTTTGAAATTGACTTCTAGGAACACCTAAAATGGCCTAGTGGATTAAAATGGTCAAAATGACCATTTGATCTTTTTATTCTTATTTGATTTCTTTTTCTTTGGATTTTGTTTGTGAATGATCAAGATGGTGTGGCATTCACCTTTGAATCATTTTACAACCATTAGAACAATCAAACATGGCATTTTCAAACAATTCTATATTAATGCAAACACATATGCATTCATAATTATTTTTAATGATAAAAAGTTTTTGTTAACCCTAAATTGGGTGATGGATCATGATAACCTTGATTAATGATTTGGGATGTTACAGGGCACCCCCTCGGCCTCCCCTTTCGCCTATAAGAAGCCTCCAATACAGAAACCCTAAATACCAGATTAGATTTCCACGAAAAGTTCCACGGTGCTGCCGCCACCGAAGAGGAGATTCGGGGGACAAAAAGTCTCTGTTCCGGCACCCTGCCGGGACGGGGAAGTGCCCTTGGTGATGATTCCCACCACCATCTCCCCTGGAGCCATCTCCATCGATATCCACCACAATCTCTATCGTTGTTGCTGATTCCCATGATGATGAGGTAGTAGTTCTTCCTCGAGGCTAAGGGTTCTACCGGTACCTACGTGTTCATCTCTCTCTATGCATGATCATATTGTGATCATGATCTTTGTAATCAAGTAGATATACTTTGCTACTCAAGTGCTTTAATAGATCTCTGCTCTCCCCATGTGTGTGAAAGTGACAGTGTGCACACCATGGTGGCACTTAGGCTAGAGATTACAAATACTTGTTATGAGTTATATTTGGAGTTGGATGTTTATATGAAATTGTGGTGTTTGTTGGAACCATCTAGTGCTCAAGGTGACAGTGTGGGGTTATCTAGATGGGGAAAGCAGACTTTGAGGTGTGCTGTTATAGCCCTACCATGGATTAGAGTGTCCAACCAGAGAGTAGTTCAGTGTAGTATCATAAAGAGAAGATATTTATATGAGATTGTTCACTAGTGAAAGTATGATCCCTAGGCCTTGTTTCTAAGCATTGAAACTTCGTTTGCAACTAGATATATTACATGTTTGCTTGCTGCCATCTTTATTTTAGTTTACCTTTAGTCTCTTCCACGCCATCAAGCTATTTTCTGGTACCGTTGTCTTTTATCCATACCACTTGTATTTCACTATCTCTTTGCCGAACTAGTGCACCTATACACCTGACAAGTGTATTGGGTGTGTTGGGGACACAAGAGACTTCTTGTATCTTGATTGCAAGGTTGCTTGAGAGGGATACCTTTGATCACTTCCTCCCTGAGTTTGATAAACCTTGGGTAATCCACTTAAGGAAAACTTGCTGCTGTTCTACAAACCTCTGCACTTGGAGGCCCAACAACTGTCTATAAGAATAGAAGTGCGTAGACATCACATAACAAGTTGCAACAAGGTCAAAAAGCACTAATAGTATATAGTAGGCACCATGCCCTAACGATCTGATGCCACTACATGAACGATCTCATCCAATCCCTACCATCCCCATAGCCTAAAGCGGGTGATTACTCACTCATGGATGGGGGAATCATGGATGGTTGATGGAGAAGTGATAGTGATGATGATGGCGATGATCTCCTCCAATTCCCCATCCTGACAGGGTGCCAGAACGGAGTTTCTGGTTCCAAATCACGGTATCTGGTGGTGGTGGTGCAGCGGAACTCTATCTGGAAAAACGTCGAACCCCCTGGGTTTTTTAGGTCAAGGGGCATCTTATAGGCGAAGAGGGAGGCCGAGGGGGTGCCCGAGGTGGCCACAACCCTCCCAGGCATGGCCTGGGCTGGCCCGCGTGGCCAGCTGTGTGGGCCCCTCATGGCCCTCCTCCGTCTCGTCTTCTAGCTCTGTGAGTCTTCTGCTGAAATAGGATTTTTGGCATATTTTCCCGGGATTTTTCCTGATAGTTGATTTTCTGCACAAAAACTAGACACCAAGGTAATTCTGCTGAAAACAGCGTCAATCCATGTTAGTTGTATCCAAATCACACAAGTTTAGAGGAGAAACAAGAGCAAAAGTGTTCGGGAAAGTAGATACGTTTTGGACGTATCAACTTGTGGCATCCCGCTAAAACCACTAGTAGAAAATCGTTGTGTTTTTGGTGCATTGCATCATCATGACCGCATGCTCATATCATCATGCCACATTGCATTTGACCATCGTCATCATCATGCACGGTTTTGCCTAAAACTATTTTCAAAAAGCCTACCTTTGTTTTCTAAATACCCCGTCTTTAATTTCAGATAAAAACCCTGGTTCTCCAGATTATTTTGTTTTGTCTAAAAACGGATTCCGAAAGCCTCGTTTTTAATAAATAAAATATTTAGATTATTTTTGGGAGGCAGCCAGCTGGGCCCAAAAGCCCAGCCGGCCACCTCCAACAAAACCCTAGCTAACCCGAGACCAACACCCCACATATTCCCTATACTCGCCGCCACCCACCAGGTCCCCCTACCACCACACAGCGCAAGCGCGTCATGCCGCTCGCTCCCGGCCCACCCTCGTAGAAAACCGCGTCCACCCCGCGTCGCACCACTTGTGCAGTACACCAACCCTGCACACCCCAGCGTCACTAGCAACCACCCCATCCCCGCGTAGACCCACCCCATCGACACGCTCCTGAAACCGCTCCCGCACGACCCAGTCGCCACCAAACACGACCCACCTTCATTCGCTGCTCGCGCACGAACCCTCCCCCGACCCCGACGCTCCTCTCCCTCGTCTCGATCGAGAATCCCAAATCGGTGCCTCCCTTCCTTCAATCAGCAGCACCATGCCCAGGCCTCGCTTGGCTCCATCTCACCGCCTCCCCTGCAGGCGTCGCTCTGACCCGGCCGCCGTGCCACCCGCAGAGCCCCGCTGACCCCACCTTTTCCCCTTCACCGAGCATGTCGCCGCTTGGACCCCCGAGCAGAGCACCTCCGCCTCGCCCTCTGCATCTCCGGTTGCCCCGCATGCCCCTTGCCGCCGCCTGGACCTCACCCTCTCCTCCGACATCGCTCGCGCCAAGCCGCGCGCCTCGAGCCCTCCCCGGCGCCTGTTTCTCATCGCTTTGGCCGCTGTCGCACCTCACCTCGCTCCCCCACCACAGTTTTGCCCCGAGGCAGAACCGCATCGCTGCGTTCCTCGGCCCCGCATGTGAGCCGCCCGAGCTCCTCCTCGTCGCCGTGCCTCCTTCCCGTCGAGGAGCCCTGCCACCGCCTACAAGCGTCGTTGCGCCTCTTTGTGCACCGACATCGCCGACGTCGCGTCCTAGTCGCCTCCGCCGCCCTGCGAGCGTGTCGCCGGCCACGTCGACCGCGGCCTCCTCGAGCACTCCTTAGAGCCATTACACCCGCGACCTCCTCTGTTTGTTTAACCACCCAGCTCCTATTGATACGTGTTGGTTTATCACAATGTGTATATGTGGTGTAGTAGTATTGGTGAGATGGTGCTGGTGAAACCTCCCTATACAGAAGAACATATGTCAAGATCTTCTGAAGACCCGAGGATTTTCGTATTGGACACCAAGATCTTCTTAGCAGACCTGGAGAATCCCTAGGACGCCAAGTACGCCGACATGGAACCAACGAGTTCTCCGAGTCCGAGCGGCACGATGTCCTACCCGAAGATTCCTGGAAGCCAAGATCGCCCACACGGAACGCCGAGACCCCAAGCGCGCCGACAGGGATCCGAAGACCAAACCTGAAGACACGGATGCGACAAGATCTACCACCCGTATCCGAGAACAATCCCGCCGAGACCGATCCCCATCAAACCCTGAGACCCGGACTCGAACCCGAACCCCTGAAACCCCAAGATCTTCCGCACCCGATGTGTGACCCCTATCCAACCCCTATTTTTATAATATATAATATCAATCTATTGCATTTAAATTGTTCATGCTTGCATACATCTCATCATGTGGGTTCGGGGCATTATGCCGATTCACCTCATAATTAAATATGGAGACCATATGCGGGCTATTGTAGTCTTATACGAACTCCATTTAAATTTGTGTAGCGAACCGATGCCATTTTTCCTTGTTAAGACAACATTTAAATTGCAGGGTTTCTAAATAACTTGAACCATTTAATTAAATGACGGGACCCCGGTTCCGCTTAATACTGCCTAATTGCACCGCATCTGCATCATATCATAATCATGTCGGATCTTCTGTCGTAGTATTAAATATTGTATCCGGTGTTTTTGCTAGTGTTTGCTTCTTCGTGGATTAGGCCGATGAGTGGATGCGAGTACCGACAAGTTCTCCGGATGAATCTCTGGCAGTGTTTTCCAGGCGAGCATCTCTCCCCCTTCTACCTATTTTGCATTTATAGTCTTTATTTCCTCCTGTTGATCTATTGATATCCGTGTCTCAATGCTTTAGCGTTCCGTACCAGATATATTTCTGCAGCCGTTATATTGCCTTGGACACCTCCTATTACCTGTTGCTTGTTAGACAGTTGGCCCCGCGAGTCGTAGTTGCTTGCTCAGGTGTTGCTTCATGTCGTGGATGTTCCACAGTTGTTGGGAGGTTGGTAGATCTTTAATGGTGGCTCTGATCATGTCCCTAATTACAGCTTATTAATTAATGTTGATGGTAGATTAATGCAGAGGCACCGGTGGGTAATAGTAATTATTTGGTTCTTAACCGCTCACTGGTGTCCCCTAGGACCCGAGTTCTTGACACAATTTCCGAGATCGAGCGCGCTAACCACATGTGGGGTTTGTGGGCACCCCCATCGGCTTACTACCTGATTTCAACGTATTGTACTGGGGGCCACAAGTAGTTTGGGGCTTTATTACTATTCTGTACTTATGCCATGTTTACTGCTTTATTTAAGATTGTGCGTGGAGCACCTGTACTGTTTAGAATGTGGAATGTTTTCGCGGTATCGACAAGCCCAGTCACACTTTTGGGTTCCCAGTCGTTTACAGCCATTGGCACAAACCCTGGGTCCGTCTCGGAGCCGGCCGACTTCGTTGCGGGTAGCTTAGTGGGGTGGCCCCCCATGTACTTGCTTTGGGTCTGGGAAACGTCATGACTTAGGCCCCGCCGACATACCGATGGGTGTATGTTAATTGATCTGGCAGAAAGGGTCGAAGTGCGTGTGGATACTTTGGTGCACCCCTGCAGGGTTAAATCTTTTCGAAAAGCCGTGTCCGCGGTTATGGACTACTTGGAGCACAGTTTCTCGATCATAAACGAATATAACTAAAGTTTACTGTTATAATTTGACTTCTATCTGAGATGACTAGTAAGTTGGATAACCACCATGGAATGAATGAATAAAACTACCAACTGTGTGAGTTCCTTGGTTTGACTTCCTCGTTTGGTCTCGAGGGGGAAATACCAGGATGGGTATGATTGGTGTTAGTATCAGGTTGGACCCGAATAGGTCTCTCTTATCCCTCTCTAATAGCCGGCAGTTATATCGAATCTCTATACATTGTTTAGTGCATGCTGCGCTGCCGCTTCAGTCCACTATACCTATGTTGGCGAGAGCCAACGAATTCTAGCCTCGCCGTGTACTGGCCTCAGTACTGACTCTCCTCTTTTCCTTTGCCCTTTGTCGGCACCCCTTTTTGTTTAGTAGGTTTGAGATCGACGTCATTAGCAGGGTTACCCTTCCGGCTTGGCGTGGGCAGGGTTATGGACGCCATTGGTTATTCTTCAGGGCTCTTAGCCCCATTTGCATCTTCTCCGTACTCAGACGCTGTAGCGATTTCAAGGTGATTTGGATCTTTGTACTGTATATCGGTACTCTTAACTCATGGAGTCGTGTTGTATATATATATATCTGTTCTATGGGTCCCATCGAGGACTGTTGTGTAATGGTATTACTTCATTTTCCACCCGCACGAAAGTGCCTGGTGGGCGTCCTTGAATCGTTTCTATGCGGGTTTGGCGGAAAGGGCTAAAACTTGCATAGGGATGATTCGAGGGTGTTACAGAGTGGTATCAGAGCCCAGCAGTTTCGATACCCCATTGGTCCAGCCTGTAGGATAACCTAGCTAACGGCCGATGTAGAGTGTCAAAACTATTTTGCCAAATCGGTTGGATAGATCTGATTAGGTCTTCTTTTACTCCTTACCCCTATGCTATTCTCCTCTTACCTCTACATGTTTTGAATCTGCTCTCTTATCTTTTTCTTCGAGTCCAGGAATTCTCGTGGTTGGGTTTCCGTCGTACCTTCAGGGTTTCGCCTTCTCCTTTGGTAGCGGTGCTTCTACATCCGGTCTTCATGCTATCTGAGGAATCGTTCATCGGTTGGACTTCTCTTTGTTCCTTCTTGTGCCTTCCTGTGTTTTCCAACACGACGACCTCATCTACGTTAGATCTAATGAAGAGCCTACATCATTCCTCTGTTATCCGAATATCGCTTGTCCAGATCTTCAGTCTGAATTCCAAGAGTTGGTCGCATGATTCTTCTATTAATGTACAGAGTAATGCTTTGAGTGCGGGATGGAGTCACGACCATACCACTACTCTTAGCATTCGCTTTTGTTCATTGAATCGGTGGATCTATGCAATTTACTCCTCCATTGAAGTTAGAGGTGGCCTTTTCTTTCGATACCTTTACCTTCGTCTTTGTTTCTCTGGAGTGTTCTCTTGATGAACATGAGAAACACCCCTTGTTGGTGGTGTCGCTGATTTAAAGATAGAGCAAGAATCTTTGTTAGTGGTGTCGCGAGGATCTACACGAAGCGAGAAGGTTCAGATCGTTGGCCTTCTTCCCCATACCATGAGGTGGATCTCGAGGGCGAGATCCATTGTTAGTGGTGTCGAATTGTGGCAACTCGCTAAAACCACTAGTAGAAAATCGTTGTGTTTTTGGTGCATTGCATCATCATGACCGCATGCTCATGTCATCATGCCACATTGCATTTGAGCATCGTCATCATCATGCAAGGTTTTGCCTAAAACTATTTTCAAAAAGGCTACCTTTGTTTTCTAAATACCCCGTCTTTAATTTCAAATCAAAAACCCCGGTTCTCCGGATTATTTTGTTTTGTCTAAAAACGGATTACAAAAGCCTCGTTTTTAATAAATAAAATATTTAGATTATTTTTGGGAGGCAGCCAGCCAGGCCCAAAAGCCCAGCCGGCCACCTCCAACAAAACCCTTGCTAACCCTAGACCAACACCCCACCTATTCCTATACCCGCCGCCACCCACCAGGTCCCCCCACCACTAGACAGCGCACGCGCGTCGTGCCGCTCGCTCCCGGCCCCACCCTCGTAGAAAACCGCGTCCACCCCGCGTCACACCACTTGCACAGTACACCAACCCTGCACGCCCCAGCATCACTAGCAACCACCCCATCCCCGTGTAGACCCACCCCACCGACACGCTCCCGAAACCGCTCCCGCACGACCCAGTCGCCACCAAACGCGACCCACCTTCATTCGCTGCTCGCGCACAAACCCTCCCCCAACCCCAATGCTCCTCTCCCTCGTCTCAATCGAGAATCCCAAATCGGTGCCTCCCTTCCTTCAACCAGCAGCACCACAGGCCTCGCTTGGCTCCATCTCGCCGCCTCCCCTGCAGGCGTCGCCCTGACCCGGCCGCCATGCCACCCACAGAGCCTCGCCGACCCCACCTTTTCCCCTTCACCGAGCGTGTCGCCGCTTGGACCCCCGAGCAGAGCACCGCCGCCTCGCCCTCTGCGTCTCCGGTCGCCCCGCATGCCCCTTGCCGCCGCCTGGACCTCACCCTCTCCTCCGACATCGCTCGCGCCAAGCCGCGCGCCCCGAGCCCTCCCCGGCGCCTGTTCCTCGTTGCTCCGGCCGCCGTCGCACCTCACCTCGCTCCCCCACCACAGTTTCGCCCCGAGGCAGAACCGCGCCGCTGCGTTCTTGGGCCCGCACGCGAGCCGCCCGAGCTCCTCCTCGTCGCTGTGCCTCCTTCCCGTCGAGGAGCCCTGCCACCGCCTACAAGCCTCGTTGCGCCTCTCTATGCACCGACGTCGCCGACGTCGCAGCCTAGTCGCCTCCGCCGCCCTGCGAGCGCGTCGCTGGCCGCGTCGACCGCGACCTCCTCGAGCACTCCTCAGAGCCATTCCACCCGCGGGCTCCTCTGTTTGTTTAACCACCCAGCTCCTATTGATACGTGTTGGTTTATCACAATGTGTATATGTGGTGTAGTAGTATTGGTGAGGTAATTTTGGTGAAACCTCCCTATACAGAAGAACATGTGTCAAGATCTTCTGAAGACCCGAGGATTTTCGTATTGGACACCAAGATCTTCTTCGCGGACCTAGAGAATCCCTAGGACGCCAAGTACGCCGAAATGGAACCGACGAGTTCTCCGAGTCTGAGCGGCACGATCTCCTACCCAAAGATTCCCGGACGCCAAGGTCGCCCACACGGAACGCCGAGACCCCGAGAGCACTGACAGGGATCCGAAGACTGAACCCGAAGATACGGATGCGACAAGATCTACCTCCCGTGTCCGAGAACGATCCCGCCGAGACCGATCCCCGTCAAACCCTGAGACCCGGACTCGAACCTGAACCCCCGAAACACCAAGATCTTCTGCACCCGATGTGTGACCCCTATCCAACCCCTATTTTTATAATATATAATATCAATCTATTGCATTTAAATTTTTCATGCTTGCATACATCTCATCATGTGGGTTCGGGGCATTATGCCGATTCACCTCATAATTAAATATGGAAACCATATGCGGGCTATTCTAGTCTTATATGAACTCCATTTAAATTTGTGTAGCGAACCGATGCCATGTTTTGCCTTGTTAAGACAACATTTAAATTGCGGGGTTTCTAAATAACTTGAACCGTTTAATTAAATGTCAGGACCCTGGTTCCGCTTAATACTGCCTAATTGCACCGCATCTGCATCATATCATAATCATTCCGGATCTTCTGCCGTAGTATTAAATATTGTATCCGGTGTTTCTGCTAGTGTTTGCTTCTTCACGGATTAGGCCAATGAGTGGATGCGAGTACCGACAAGTTCTCCGGATGAATCTCCGGCAGTGTTTTCCAGGCGAGCATCTCTCCCCCTTCTACCTATTTTGCATTTATAGTCTTTATTTCCTCCTGTTGATCTATTGCTATCCGTGTCTCGATGCTTTAGTGTTCCGTACTAGATATATTCCTGCAGCCGTTATATTGCCTTGGACACCTCCTATTACCTGTTGCTTGTTAGACAGTTGGCCCCGCGAGTCGTAGTTGGTTGCTCAGGTGTTGCTTTGCGTCGTGGATGTTCCACAGTTGTTGGGAGGTTGGCTGATGTTTAATGGTGGCTCTGATCATGTTCCTAATTACATCTTATTAATTAATGTTAATGGTAGATTAATGCAGAGGCACCGGTGGGTAATAGTAATTATTTGGTTCTTAACCGCTCACTGGTGTCCCCTAGGGCCCGAGTTCTTGACACCTGTTCCGAGATCGAGCGCGCTAACCACGGGTGGGGTGTGTGGGCACCCCCATCGGCTTACTACCTGATTTCGAAGTATTGTACCGGGGGCCACAAGTAGTTTGGCGCTTTATTACTATTCTGTACTTATGCCATGTTTACTGCTTTATTTAAGATTGTGTGTGGAGCACCTGTACTATTTAGGATGTGGAATGTTTTCGCAGTATCGACAAGCCCAGTCACACTTTTGGGTTCCCAGTCGTTTACAGCCATTGGCACAAACCCTGGGTCCATCTCAGAGCCGTCCGACTTCGCTGCGGGTAGCTTAGTGGGGTGGCCCCCCATGTACTTTCTTTGGGCCTAGGAAACGTCATGACTTAGGCCCCACCGACATACCGATGGGTGTATGTTAATTGATCTGGCAAAAAGGGGCGAAGTGCGTGTGGATACTTTGGTGCACCCCTGCAGGGTTAAATCTTTTCGAAAAGCCGTGTCCGCGGTTATGGACTACTTGGAGCACAGTTTCTCGATCATAGATGACTATAACTAAAGGTTACTTTTATAATTTGACTTGTATCTGAGATGACTAGTAAGTTGGATAACCACCATGGAATGAATGAATAAAACTGCCAACTGTGTGAGTTCCTTGGTTTGACTTCCTCGTTTGGTCTCGAGGGGGAAATACCAGGATGGGTATGATTGGTGTTAGTATCAGGTTGGACCCGAATAGGTCTCTCTTATCCCTCTCTAATAGCCGACAGTTATATCGAGTCTCTATAGATTGTTTAGTGCATGTTGTGCTGCCGCTTCAGTCCACTATACCTATGTAGGCGAGAGCCGCCGAATTCTAGCCTCGCCGTGTACTGGCCTCAATACTGACGCTCCTCTTTTTCCTTTGCCCTTTGTCGGCACCCCTTTTTGGTTAGTTGGTTTGAGATCGACGTCATTAGAAGGGTTACCCTTCCGGCTTGGCCTAGGCAGGGTTATGGATGCCATTGGTTATTCTTCAGGGCTCTTAGCCCCATTTGCATCTTGTCCGTACTCGGACGCTGTAGCGATTTCAAGGTGATTTGGATCTTTGTACTGTATATCGGTACTCTTGACTCATGGAGTCGTGTTGTATATATATATCTGTTCTGTGGGTCCCATCGAGGACTGTTGTGTAATGGTATTACTTTGTTTTCCACCCGCACGAAAGTGCCTGGTAGGCGTCCCTAAATCGTTTCTATGCGGGTTTGGCGGAAAGGGCTAAAACTTGCATAGGGCCGATTCGAGGGTGTTACACAACTCCCCCCAAGCTTAGCTTATTGCTTGTCCTCAAGCAATTTAGTTGAAAACTGGGTGCGATAAAAGAAACTTTCACGAACACATTTGCTTCATAAGATGTATATATTCTCAGCATATGATCAAATACTCAGGTAATTCATAATAAAGAGTATGCAAATAATTTTACTTAATAGTCATTGCAAGCTATGAAGAGATTCCAACTCAAAAATAATAAGTAGCATGAAACATAAACATAAGCAACATTGCAATGCTCATAAAAAGGTATGATAGAGCGGTATCTCGCTTGCCTTTGATTGTAGAGCAAACATAAATGACAAGGCACCTCTGAAGTTCAAGTGAAGACTAGAAGTAAAGATATCAAAGATACAAGCATCAAAGTCATGACACAATTAACCAAGTTTTGAGACAAGCACATTACACTAAGAATGACAATTATGCTCTCAAGAAAGTGCTCATAGATCAAGTGGTGACTCAACAAGGAAGTGAAAAGGTTTTGAAAATTTTGAAAGGCTTCCAAATGCTGAAGGTATGGTACTCATTAGCTTTGAGCTCTCATTGCCCCTATCATAAGAATCTTTAAATGGTTAAGGAAGGTCCAATATGAGTTATATACTTGACAGACCATAAACTGGAAATCTCATGTCCCTTGAGTACGAGGGCCGCTCCTCATGCTACTCAACTTTAGTTACTGGTAAGTTCTTGTCATAGTAAATACATGCGTATCATAGAGAACCACCAACGGGGTACCCCTTGCACATGATACAGGAGCTATCCCATAATCAAAATGACAAGGCAAGCAAACAATGAGCATCTCAGCAATCTTCTTATTTACCATGGGAAAATGGTGCTTTTCTCTCTCTTTCCTCTTTTCTCATCTCCTTTTTTTCTTTTCTCAATCTCTATCTCTTTTTTTATAAGAAGAATGCTTCATAGATTGCTCACCATGGTGATGCTACAAGTTTCCACCATGATTAGGCATGACTTAGGCTAGCGGCCTAGGCGTTTCTCTAACACATATACATAACTCAATGGACTTATAAGGTCCCCTTTTATTTCACACCGATGACGTCCGTAAACAAAAGAGCATGATATCAACTGGTATATATTTACAGGTGTTGAAAGCGTTCCCCGTGACAGCACGGTTCTGCTAACTCCCAGTCTATAATTTGCAAGCATATAACTTTCATGGACAGTCACAATAGTTCAGGTTTATTAAGTGCAAGAAATAAAGTGTGCCATCAAGTTCATGAGAGCTTTACTAACTAACTTTCTCATAACAAGCAAACATTTTATTCAGAAGAAAACAAGGCATACTGAATATGCACGGAATAGAAAATGAGGCTAATAGGTAGGCATGGTGGACACTTTTGGCAATATTGGTTTGGGGAGTTGGAAAACACGAGTAGAGATCATACTCAGTGCAAGTGAAGGCCAGCAATAGAAAGGGAGTGACAAACGAGAGAGCAATAACTTCCATAATCATGCTTGCAAAAAAAACAGGACTAATTATGTCATGAAAGTGATTCAAGAACCCTGAGGCAAAATAATTCATCGAGGCTTAACTGATTATTGTTTTAGTCATATGCATGCGTGAGCATGTGCCAAGTTGATTCAGATGAAACATTCAGAGGAGGATACCACAATGTCATACCAAGTTATGAATAGAACAATGCAAGCAAACATTCATATGACATGCTATAAACCATTAGCAAGCTGGAGCTAATCATAAGAAAGCATGAACTACTAAGCATGCATAAATAACATACAACTTACATGAACAAACTAAGCAAGCCAACGATGATGAGTATATGTACAAAAATGAAAACAAATACAGTTCATTACCAGCCTCTTACCACACCTCAGGTTGTCATTAATCTTCATTATTGCCGTTCACTTGTGTGGCTTGAATAATAATCATGAAACCAAACTCCACTAAGGACTGCTGAACCTTGCAACGAACTTCACAAAAGCAAAGAAGAATAACAGATATTTTTGGTGTTTTCGATTTTTAAAGAAAGAACCAAAAGGAAAATCAAGCAAAGCAAAATCTTTTTGGGTTTTTCAAATAATTAAGACAAAGCTAAAAGGAAGAAGCAAACCAATGCTAAAAAGATAAAGAAGCACACAAAGGGAAATAAAAAAAATATTTTTGGTCTTTTTGTGTTTTGGGAAGCAAAAATAAAGCAAGAGCAAAGACTAAAAAGAAAACAAAACATGGATATACAAAGTACCGACTAAACATGATATGTAGATGAGTGTGATGTCGGTGTACCTCCCCCAAGCTTAGGATTTTGGCCTAAGTGGGTATCAACCCCAACGCGGGTAGGAACTCCAAGCCGGCGGGTCACCATAAGAATGATCGTAGTTAGGCCCTTGCGAAGAAGAAGAAAATCCCCAGTCATAGGCAGGTTGCTGGTATGAGGACTCTCCCTCATTCGAGGGCTGGACCGAATCATCTATAACCTCCCTTCCAGCATCCTGCTCTTACTGGGAGAGCTCTCCCAGATATGTATCGAGCTCTTCCTCAGTGAGTGACCATCCTACCCTGGTATCAAGGTTAAACAAAACATGCACAAGCAAAAGAACAACACACTCGGACTTACCCCTTCTCCAACCAGCCTTGAGGAAGGTTATTTCATAAGATAAATCAGTTAGATTAGCCCAAGAAGAAACGAATTTATGTTGTATCATGGAACTAAGGTCAATCCTATCTATGGGAAACTGTAGGTCTAAATGACGAGGCACTACACCATGCAAAGGTAATAAATGAGAAACGATGAGGCCTCCATAAATTCCACCTTTCTCGCGGTTAGCAGCAAGACGGAAAGCTATTAAGGCACCCAAATTGTAAGTCCTATCTCGTTTTAAGGCAGCTGAGATGAAGGCTAGATCATATGAGGATAATTTATTAGCAATTTTCCTAGCGAGAACACACTTGGCAATAAAGTAGGCAAAGTATCGAATAGATGGGAGATGAATATTACAAATTTTACCACTCTCCTTTGAGAAGCTGATCCCTTGGCAAATCTCTGTGTACAAGTCCATGAGTGGTGTAGGTCGCTCTTCTCCTCTTCTTCCACGAACTTTGAAAGGACCGATGTATCTAGGAGCCAGCTTCCCTTTGATATCAAACCGGTGCGTGCCTCTCATGGGAGTGACACGAAGGTAACGAGATCACCAGGGACATACTCCATGTCCGTGTGCTTTCTGTCGTAGTTGCTCTTCTGGCGACTTTGAGCAACCTTCAGGTTTTCGAGAATGACGTGAACCTTCTCCTCCGCTTGAGTTACAATGTGGGGGCCAAATAATGTTCTTTCACCTGCGCCCGACCAACCAATCGGAGTTCTGCATTTGCAGCCATAGAGAACCTCAAATGGTGCCATCTTTAGACTCTTCTGGAAGCTATTGTTGTAAGAGAACTCAGCATAAGGAAGGCATTCTTCCCACTTCATGTCGAAAGAGATGACGCAAGCACGGAGCATATCCTCCAGAATCTGATTGATCCTTTCCACTTGCCCTTGTGACTGAGGGTGGTAAGCTGTGCTGAAGTTCAACTTTGTTCCCAAAGCATTTTGGAAACTTCCTCAGAACTTGGAAGTGAAGATGCTTCCACGGTTTGAGCTGATCTCAAGAGGAACCCCATACAGAGAGATAATTCTGTTGATATAGAGCTCAGCCAACCGAATTGCAGAAATTGTTTCCTTGATGGGAAAGAAGTGAGCCACTTTAGAAAGCCTGTCGATGACAACGCATTGTTGTCTTTCTGCGACCTTGGAAACCCAGTTATGAAGTCCATTTCTACTTTCTCCCATTTCCATTCTAGAGGCTTCAATGGTTGAAAAAGAACGGAAGGTTTTCGATGGACAACTTTAACTCTGCGGCAGACATCACACTTCGAGACATACTTGGCACAACATTGTTTCAACCCCGGGCACCAATATTGTGTTTTCAAGTCCATGTACATCTTTGTGCTGCCAGGATGGATAGAAAGAACCGAATCATGCGCCTCCTTAAGAACTTGCTCTCTCAAACCCGCGTAGTTCGGAACAAACATCCGGTGTTCAAAGAATGGAGCTCCTTGATCATCGACGTGGAAGGACTCATACCTGGGCAGCTGAATATTAGAGATGATGTTTTTGGTGTAAGCATCACCTCGCTGACTAGCACGAATCTTTTCTTCCAAGAGAGGGGTTTCCAGAAGATTCAGAAGATAACCTTGATGCACAATCTCAAGGTTGAGTTGGCGGAATTCCTCGCACAAGAGAGGTTGTTGTTCTTCCACCATGAGGTTGTTGACATAAGCTTTTCGGCTAAGAGCATCGGCCATGACATTAGCTTTGCCCGGGGTGTAGTTGATCGAAAGATCGAAGTCATTGATGGTTTGAATCCATCTCCTTTGGCGAAGGTTGAGGTCCGGCTGAGTGAAGATATACTTCAGGCTTTTGTGGTCAGAAAAGATCTCACAACAATTCCCAAGCAAGTAGTGCCTCCATACTTTTAGAGCAAAGACAACCGATGCAAGTTCAAGATCATGTGTTGGATAGTTGAGCTCATGAGTTTTCAACTGACGAGAGGCGTAAGCAACCACTTGCTTTTCTTGCATGAGGACCGCACCCAATCCTTGCAAGGAGGCGTCATAGAATATCTGAAAAGGCTTTGATGTATCTGGAGGAATCAATACTAGTGTGGAAGTGAGCTTCTCTTTGAGTGTCTCAAAGCTAGCTTGACATGCAGGAGACCAAATGTATTTCTTGCCTTTCTTGAGGAGATCGCTAAGAGGCTTCGCAATCTTCGAGAAGTTCGAAACGAAGCGACGGCAATAACTAGCCAAACCAAGGAAACTCTGGACTTCTTTGACATTTTTGGGTGGAAGCCACTCGACAATTGTCCGAACAGTTTCTGGGTTGACGGCAATGCCCTTAGCATAGATGAAGTGACCAAGATAGGTGACTTGTGGTAGCCAGAACTCACACTTTGAGAACTTTGCATAAAGGCGATTCTCACGAAGCTTGTTTAGGACACACCGAAGGTGTTCTTCATGCTCTTCCTTTGACTTAGAATAGACTAGAATGCCATCCAGATAGACCACGACGAACTTATCAAGATACTCCATGAAAACCGAGTTCATAAGCCTCGAGAAGGTGGCAGGTGCGTTGGTGAGACCGAAGGACATGACCGTGTACTCGTATAGGCCATAGCGGGTGGTGAAAGCTGTTTTAGGAACATCTTCCTTGCGAATCTTGATTTTGATGATATCCACTTCTCAAGTCAAGCTTAGAGAATACCACAGCTCCAGCTAGCTGATCGAAGAGATCATTAATCCGCGGAAGGGGATATTTATTCTTTATGGTTTTTGCATTGAGAGCTCGGTAGTCAACACAAAGTCGATCAGTCCGGTCTCGCTTCTTCACAAAGATTGTTGGGCTGCCCCAAGAGGAAGTGCTATGCTGAATGAAACCGACCTTATCTTGTTCATCAAGCTAACGTTTGAGTTCAACCAACTCAGTAGGGCCCATTTTATAAGGCCGCTTGGAGATAGGAGCGGTACCCGGTTCAAGCTCAATCACAAACTCGACCTCTTGGTCAGGAGGCATACCTGGTAAGTCTTCTGGAAACACATATGGAAACTCACAGACCACAGGAACATTTTGTAAGGCTTCCATAACATCAATGTTTTGGACACCCAAAGAGTAGAGCTGAATAGAAGGAGTTTGCTTTGGAGAATAGACTATGTGGCCTTCATGAATTTTCAAAGAAACCGAATGTTTAGCGCAATCAATCACAGCTTTATTTGCAGCCAACCAATCCATGCCCAATATGATATCAATATTTGAACTACCAAGAACAATCAAGGAAGCCAGAAATGAAGACCCACCAATTTGAATTTGGTTACCATGAATGATCTTGGTAGATAGCATTCTTGCCCCGGGAGAAAGAACCATTAACTTTTTATCCAGTGGGTTTATAGCCAGCTCATGCTCATTTGCAAACTTGTGAGACACAAATGAGTGCGATGCACCAGAATCAAACAAAACTCGTGCAGGGACTGAGTTAACGGGAAGCGTACCCATCACAACTCCAGGTGCATGTTCAGCTTGAGCGACGTTGACACAGTTGGCACGAGCAACAGTCGACCCGGGCTTGGTGTTGATGTTGAGAGCCCGAGGTGGAGGTGCGCGAACCATAGAAGGACTTGCGGGAGGTCTTGGAGGTGGTGGAGGAAGATCCTTGTTGTTCATGGGACAACTCCAGTGTTGATGCCCAGTGTTCCCACAAGTATAACAAGCACCAGGTGGACGTGGAGCAGCGTAGCCAGGGACTCCGCCAGGCGCTCTAGGGTAGTTGTGGTTGTAGCCCCTAGGAGCAGCGTTGAAGGAGTTTGGTGGCCTTGCTGCGTAGCTTGGAGGTCTTGGTGGAGCCGGGAGCGGTGATGCGGTATTAGGAACCCACACGCGGCGCTTAGAAGGAGCTGTCATAGCTGAAGAGCTTGCTGCGTCACGACTGTGTTTCTTGGACTCCTCGAACACTTGCCTACTGGCTTCTTCCTGTAGAGCTGTATGTTGGAGCTCCATAAAATACCCCGGCCTTGCATGAGTGATTGCATATTTGATAGATGCATTGAGCCCTTGCCTAAACCTCTTTTGTTTCTTCTTGTCGTCAGAGATCTCATCGCCACCATACCGAGAAAGATTCATGAAGTTTCTGATATAGGTGTCGACATTGTCATTGCCCTGCTTGAGGTTGAGAAACACCTCCTTCATCCTTTCCATGACAATTTTTGACAGGTATTGCTCTTTGAAAGCCCCAGCGAACTGCTCCCAAGTAGGCTGAAAACCAGAGTGGTTTGCCTTCAGGTAATTCTCCCACCATAGAGCTGCGTCTCCTTTCAGAAGGTGAGTGGCGCATTTTACCCATTCTTGTCCAGGAACATCAGCAGTCATCAGCAACCTTGACATCTCATGAAGCCAATCATCAGCATCCAGTGGCTGATCAGACACCTCAAAGTGGCGCAGGTTAAACTTTAGAAAACCCTTGATGTCTCCTCGCTTGGGAGGTGGAGGTAGCGGGGCAAACTCATTCCTGCTCACACTTTCTTCAAAGCGTTGTTGGTTCTGTTGCATTGTGCCCAAGGCATTAGCAATACTTGCCAACGCAGCCCCCAGTTCAGGTGGTATGTCATCCTTAGTGTGGCGTGGTGGTGCCATCCTATGATTGATATAAAACTCAAGTCAGTACCATAATGGAGAATAATAATAATCCAAAATAGTACCAAAATGGAATTAACCAAGATTAAAGGATACAAATTACTACGATGATATTAAAATATCAACAAAGTTCAAAGCACCTAGAAGATAGTAAGCATATCGCACACGACTGAACAAGGAGTGTGGTACACAAAGCAATCAAAGAAAAAATTCCGCAAAGTTTGGCATTAAAATACCACTATCTGCGCAAAACCACTTAACGAAATCAAGATTATCACTCTACCAATTCAATATACAAGAGCGAATGATAAAAGTAGTGGTATGGTCGCGACTCCATCCCGCACTCAAAGCATTACTCCGCACATGAATAAGTAAAACACATATCCCGACTCTCTTCCTTCTTAAGATGAACCTAAAGACTAGCAACTACGGAAAACAAACACCCCTAACAAGATAGCGTCGGATAACAAAGAGTAAGACAGATCGCGTCGGTTTGGAAAAGCCTATCGGTATGGAATGTACCAACAGTTGATAACCAAAAGGCAGATAGCGACAACAAGTTGGATGCAATAGATAGACAAAGAATTACCCACACACACAGACACGCACTCACACAACCTATGGTACTATGGAACCCAGAACACGTGAATCCTAGTTTGAAGTTTAGAAGAGGATTGAAACGTTACACTTCCTTACCATAAAAGGGTGGGTGGGTGGGTAAGAAGAAAAATGGAAGCAGTCCTACTCTCGCGTTTTGTTTTTCCCTAGTATACATAGCTACCAAAATATTTGCTAGACCGACAACGACCATTTTGGCTGAAGGCTCTAATACCAATTGTAACTACCTCGGACCCTACGCTCTAAGTTCAAGCCTGGATGAACCAAAACTGGTTAAGAATTTTACAGCGGGGGCCCAGGGCCACCCACGTTTAGGCCCGTCAACCGCCCTAACCACTTCCAAGAACATCGGGACAAGAGCGAGCGGCGTAGGCAACAGGCGAAGAGATCAAATACATGCACAAGTGAGTATGTATGCAAGCTACCGTACAACAGTTCTCAGAGCCATACCATCTAAAAGAAATAGAAATATTGCAACGACATACAACAAGATCCAAATATCCTAGATAGAGATAACAGTGTAGGATAGCTCCTCATACATCAATCAACAGAGTAGCAAGCGGAAGCGGGAAACAAGATCCGAGTACGGATAAGAAGCAAATCAGCATAAGATGCCACATAAATAAGCACATCCCGCCCACAGATCTCACGGATCCCTAACCCTGGAATCTCTACACCGAGTGATCATTGCCAACATCATTTGTCTCCTCCACCCAGTATCCATCTTGCGAATATACCTGTTCATCTGAATCAAACAATTTATCGTGTGAGACCCTAGGGGTACTCAGCAAGTCTTTATGCCTCTAAAGGGGACATATACCTTGGGTGACGCACTTGCAGCAAAATATAACATCTAACAATTCTATAGAAACTCGCTAACCATCCACCTAACCAATGATAGACGGATGTCTGTTAATTAATATCAACAGTTATAACAGTATCAAGTAACATATCCATCCTTCCTCTCGCTTACCGACGAGAAGGCGGACGAACAACCCATCTGTTGGCAGTTTTATTAACCATTCCATGAGTATTGCACTAATTACTAGTCAGATATTTAGTCAGATTAAAAGCGGTACTTTAGTTATGCTTGTCTATGATCAAGAAACTGTGCTCCGAGTCGTCCATAACCACGGACACGGCTTTTAGAAAGATTTACCCTGCAGGGGTGCACAAATAGCAACACACACTCGATCAACCTCGGAAAAACCAAATCAAGACCCAACGAGGCGTTCACGACAAAGCAATCACAGGATTCATAAAATATTTCAGGGGGGCACCCCATTAAGCTACCTGCAACAAAGTTGGCTGGCTCCGAGATGGACCCAAGGTTTGTGTCAATGGCTGTAAACCACTGGGAACCCGAAAGTGTGACTGGGCTTGTCGATACCGCGAAAACATTCCACGATCCAAAACAGTATAGGTGCTCCATGCACAATCGTAATTAAAGCAGTAAAACATGGAAAAGTACAGGATAATAATAAAGCCCCAAACTACTTTGTGGCCCCAAGAAATAGAAATGAATCAAGCTCTAGCTCAGGGGGGTCCACAGGTCCTCCCGGACGTGGATAGTGCGAATATTCAAGGAACAGGAATCAAGTAGTCGGGGTCCTAAGGGACACAAGTGAGCATGAAAAACCAAATAACAGATATTGCCCACCGGTGCCTCTTTCATTAGTTATCCCATTACTACTTAGGTTAAGTTGTTTAGATACCTTGTTTTCCATCAGACACTCACAAACCCTACACATGATGTTCTACGACTCGCATGGCTCAAATAAATCCTGTAGTAGTGGCTCATGGGTTGGAGTAACAAGCTCGGTGGGGTTTAAAAGTAAAGGCTATGCAGTACTTGGGATTCAATTTAATGCATTCGCGACTCCATGATGTAAGAATAAGATAGAAGCAATAGGTACTATATGTATGCAAGCATGGGGTAGTGCTTGCCTGGTAGCTCAGTTGAAGCGAGAGATGGATCTGGGTAGTACTCCTGGGATTCCTGATAATTCCCCTGCTCAGTGTCTATTCGAAAGAAGAACCAAACAAACATGGGCCAACATAAATAAAGTGCACAAGCATATAAATAAAATGCGACAAGGAACCAAGTATGCCATGATGAATGATGCACAATTTACATGGCAATAATGTAGCATGGCAAGGGTGAGGTGTGGGGACAAGAATAAATCATTTTATTAATTATTTGGCCAAGTTTTATTACCATAAACAGTTCTGATTACTTAATATTTATATGGTGCATGCTTCAATTCATATCGTGGAATGCATAATCAGAATGGGCTCATCACGCTGATCGATTTAGACATCTTATTTGTCAAATTTGGAGTTGCAGAATTAAAGTTATTAATTAAAGGAGAAAAAGGCATTTTTATTGCAATTAAACAATTTCGAAAATTTAAATTAGTCAAACATTATTTTGGATGGCATATTTGAATTCCTCACATTTTTCTGATTCAGAAACATATATTATTTGTCAAATTTGGAATTACCAATTAAAAGTTATTAAAAACTAGATATAAAATCGTATTAAACATTTCTGAAATCATTTTTATTAAACAGAAACAGACAGAGACTTTTTGTACTCAGAATGAACTAGCCACTATGGCTGACATGTGGGACCTGCGATGAGCTGGCAGAAAACACGCAGCAGAGATTTTTCTCACCGCGGGGTTGTCTAGCCAGGGAGACAGACAGGTGGGGTCGGCGGTCTCGCGGGCCCACACGCAGGCGCGCGAACAGGGCGCGCCCACATGGCGCAGATGGGGACTGCAGGTTGAGAACCCAATAGTCCGGGTGCCTTTTTGTAAAACTCCCGCAGAGGCTGGCCTGTGGGTCCGAGCAAGACTGCGGGTTGGAAACGCAAAAGATTGGGGGGTTATACGGAAAACCACGACGCTACTGTTTTTCTTCTCGCCGGTTTACTAACAAAACTGACGTCGGAAGAAACAGGCGCGGCGGGGGCTCGAGCTGGCGACGCAGCGCACGCGCGGCGGCGGCTACCGCTGCGGCTCGTTGGGTTAGATGCTAGGAACCGGCGGCGCGACCAGAAGAGGTACGGCGGGTAGACGAACACGAGCGCGGTGCACCGCGGCTGCTCGACGGGTGGATCTACACGTCTAGGAAGAGGTAGACAGGGGGAGGTGTCTGGGAGGAGCAGAGGCTCACCGCGGTTGTGTTGGTGGTGGCGGAACGGGGCGGGGAGCAGGGGATCGCCGGGGGAGCTGGCGACCGACGGTTAGGGTTTCTTCACGGACTCGAGGTTGTGTAGCAGGTGCTGGGCCTCCTCCTCCTCGCCTCCATGTACAGGATGATGCAGGAGCTCGTCTCGGTCTTCCTCGACAACCCAAACACCACGCCCGCCTCATGGTACGGTGTAGTCGAGAGGAAGCCGACGGTGAGGTTGTCGGGGATGGGAGAGAGAGGGGGTAGCAGGCAGGTGGTCTTGCAGCGATGGGCAGAGCCCTGGGGAAGATCTGAAGGCTGCAAGGCAGAGGGAGAAGGAGATAAGGGCTAGGGGAGGGGAGACGCACATGGGGAGGCTCGGGATGGAAAAGGTGGTGGTGCACCTTTTTCTTCTCACACGCGGACCGGTGGACCTGGGGCTCGAGGAGAACCCGGGAGGGTGTCCAGCTGGGGCCAGAGGGGAGGCGCAGGTGGCTCGGGTAGGGTAAGCTTGGCAGCGAAGAAAGAGAGAAAAGGGATAGGGGGATGGCTTGGCTAGGTTTTAGGTTAGGGGGTGGCTCGGCCTAGAGTAGAAGGGGGATGGGGTTGGGGCCGAACCAGGCCACAGGGCTGGTGGTGGCCTCGGTTTGGGGAGAGGGGATGATGAGTGGGTGAAGCTAGGGTTAGCAATGGTTAGAAAAAGAGGGGGGGTTTAGGGTTAGAGATAGGTAGGATAGATAGAGGTTTAGGATTTTCATTTTTAATAGATAGAGATTTGGAATTTGAATTGATCCAAAAGAGTTTTGACTCAACAAATAAAACTCCATCTATTCAAAGGCAAGAGATAGAAAAGGTGGTGACATTGCATGGGGTGTGGAGTGTGGAGGGTGTGAGATTCGGGGTAGATTTTTTGGGTAGAAGCAAAGGACTAGATTAAGAGGGGAAGAACATATGCTCCATGTACCACATGCATGTCACATATGCCCACAAAACCAAGAGGGAAGCCCCTAGGGTGGTGGAGTTCAAACAACTTGAGCCATCTTGACTTGATTCTAATAGAACCATGCTACACTCCAAAAATCCAAGAAATAGCCAAATTAAGAGAGTAGATGATGATCTTGCATGGCCCATGCATAAATAGTAAATGCATTCTCTAGTAGTGAAAACCACTAGAATAACTCATGGCATTTATATGAGCAAGGTTTCAAGAATTTGAATATGGCCCAACAAAAGGAAAGGAAGCTTGTTTACCACATGTACTAAATACAAGATCATGCATGAGTATAAGGTGGCCAAGCTTGTGTGTATGTGCCACTATCCAACATGAACCATGATTGTATTCCTCCATGAGCTTATATTCAAATTTAAACCATATGGAAGCTTGACAAGGCACTCCACTCACATAGCATGCAAAGGTGGCTATATGGCTCCCACATATCAATAATGTGAAAATAACATGATGCTTATATGGGAGCATGTGGAATTGTAAGTGGATCCATCCCAACCCACAAGAGCTAGAGGTAAAACCAAATAAATTGCAAGGCTCACATAGAGTTGGATGGTGGAATAATGGGGTGGTGACAAGAAAGGCGGTGGAGTTAATAAAAGATATGCCCCCAACTCAACTTGGGCATCAAGCATTTATCAAGAACCAAATACAATGTATCAAGAGGCAAATACAATTAATGGTGCATATGAGATAAGATGAAAAGGGTTTTATATGATGCTCAAATGCAATATGGCATGATGACATGAGCATGATATAATTATGATGCAACAATTATATGTAGGAAGTAGCATTTTATTATTAGACCATGTAGCATTACAGATGTTAGACATATGGGATGCTACACCCCATATGGTTTGTATTTCAAATAAAACTGTGTTATAGTGTCCCTGTCTATGAAGTTATGTACATCTAATATACATCTAAAAAGAGGATAATATACATCTAAGTAAAAAAGCTAATATGCATACATATAGGTAAAGTCTAACTGGAATCTAATATACCTACATGGACTTAAAAAATTCACACCCACATATATGCTAAATGTACTTTTGAAAACAAAGTAATACTGTAATATACAACTAAAATATTCAGGGCCTAAAAAAGGAACACAAATGCCTATACAGCCCCCCTATTATGCCTCTCTATATATTCTTCAGGGCCTTGCAAAATATTTAGGGCCTAACCATTCTCTAAATTTGTAACTCAAATCTCTTCTTTTATGATCCAATCATAAATTCTTGATTTTCTTATTATGATGATTTCTTTATTTTCAACGACTTTATCAAAGTCTCTAGAAACTCGAATGTGCAATAACTCTTATGGTGTTGTTTTCGAGAATTTGGATGATTTTCTCTTCATGCTAAAACCTTTGAACATGTTTAAAATGTCTGATAATTTTTCCTTGTTAAATCGATATACTCATATATCTATTCAAGTCCTCGGTGGAAGTATATGAAGTAGAATAATCCACCCCACATGGTTTTACATAATGCACCACATACATTAATATGTATTACTTCCAATAAGTTAGCCGTCTATTCAACTTATGCCCATGAACAGATTTTTAGTTATCTATAGGAAAGTCTAACAAGCGTCAATTCATTCAGAAATGACTTGAATCCAAAATTCCATCAAGATGGAATTTCTTCATGTCTTTATTTCCAATATAACTTAAATGGTGGTGTCACATTTAAGTGAAATTTCAATCATTTCGTCTTGCCATGCTTTAGTATTTAGTTTTATGAATGTTATTTCACCAACAAGATTTATAATGGTTCATCCATCAACTATGGAATAGAGTAATTATTTGACCAACATTTTGTTCTCACAATAATGGAACTAGATATTAGTTATCATAATAAATCTTAATGGCTTGGTCTTTGATGTAGATGACAAACATAATAACACGTTATTTGTTTATCGATGAACATCATTACCATATTTTTTTGCTAGATATTTAGACCACAGTATTCCTTTATATTGAGTTTTTGTATGACATTTCATACCAACCAATTCAGTATCTAATACGAAAGAATTACATTGCTTTAACAAGTAAAGAATATGCATTAACATGTATATCTTGCATATACCTGAGCTGGACACTTCCAACTCATTAATTTTTGTCAATTATATTTACGAATTCTCTTTCAATGTTTTCCTCCTTTTTAGAAGAATCAACAAACATCAAGAGTGGCACCAATCACATGGTACTTGGTTCAAGTATGTTAGTCAAACACTAAAACCCTTAAACTCACACTTTGAAGTGGATCACAATCATCACATGATTTGTGTTCTTCTGGATTCATTCATTAGTGATCTTTCAGTATAGTAAACATTTTACCTATACTTCATGTTCATCCTATCATGACAATTTTCATGAATGAATTATATAGTTCATCAAGACAAACGTTTGTATAACTTCAGTTCTCAAGCTACTATGTGATGGGTACGCCTAGCGTCACAATCATTCACAAATGTTCATCCAATATAAGAATCTCTTTTCAACTAAATTATACTTTATCGTGTTGCAATCAAACAGCGTTTCAGATATCAAAATATCTTTACACAAGATGATTTCTGAATCTCCCAGATAATCTTGATACAAAGAACTTTCTTTCTAATATCAAGTATCATGGAGGCAAGCATGATCTTTTAGACACTAATTTCATAATTTATTACTCTAGGATTAATACACTATTAAACCTTATGGAGTAAGTGAGGTTTACTTGAAAGTCTGCTTTAGGACTTTTATCTATAATTTGACACTCAAACAATACGATACTAGTATGTAAAGTAAGTATCTAGAATATTATATAGTTCTATTATCTCAATTACAACCAAGGTAGTCTATAACTGATACCAACTACAACAACTATGCAAATTCACTTAGATTGTTTTAGTTCATAATATGAGTTCATTACCATAACTCTCAGTTAAACGAACATCCCCTAATGTTCATTTAGTGATTACATGATCCTTTTACACCGTATCATCCCCGATCATCATGGCCTTTGATATAGCTACCAGGGTAGATATCAACATATCGATCACATTACCATGCGACTCATGCTGAACCTTCTGGTCATCTATGTTCCGAGGCCATGTATATACATGCTAGGTTTGCCAACTTTAACCATAGTGTATTGTAGTGCATACATGGCTTACACCCACCGTATGCGCACGTCGATGTGTTTTCACCAGATTATCATGGCTTGCTCCACAACGATGGACTTTCTTGGTGGGGCACACTTATGGGAGAACACGAACAATGGAATTATGTTTGAGGGATCATCTTATTATGCAACCGTTGTAAGTCTAATACTAGCACAACAAGATACATATGAAATCAACATCATACATAATGTGACATGACATGGTCGTAGAGGCTTGATCTCCATCGAGCGCTTCCCAGCACTGCACTAGGTCCACGGTGCATCCATGATGGTGGCTTATTTCACAAATACTTACATAGACCATATCATATCATGCGCCCCTGCAAAATAAAGTTAGATGCCTCTACTTTATATTTTGCAAGTTTTATGCGATTGTTTGGGCATTTGCACAAGAACCGTTTCATACATACAAATATCAACCACAACATGGATTGACTAGTTTCCACTTTAAGTCCCTTTTCAGGGTCATCATTTGTAAATGCCATATCAACTAATGTTAGAGAGATAGACACCCGCTGGCCACTTATATGGTACAAGCGGCTTCATCTGACATTGCCGCGATATGAACAAGTACACGTGGGAGGGTAGCAACTAGAAAACCAATGCCCACACTATCAACATGTGTTCTACTCGTACCAAACATCTATGCATAGATTGGTTCTAATACCACTAAAGGGGTTCCGTGGCAGAAAACAAAAAATTCCTACGGTGAACACACCTAGCCAAGATCTATCTATGCAGATGTATAGTAACGAGCGGGGATTCGGTGTTCATACCTTTGAAGACCGAACACGGTTAATGTTCTGCGGGGAACATGGATGACATAGTCGAACTCACCCGACCTCAAGGTCATGAAGCTCCTCGCAAGTCACCCCTAGTCCTTGTATAACATAGCCGACCTCATGGTGGTGTCGATGTCCAAGCTCCAAGAAAAATCACCACAAGTGGCAGTGCCTCGTGGCCTTAGACACATACGGTGTGGAGACGTCTCCTAGGATCCGGTCCAGCAAAGCAGCGTAAGAAGATTGATCCGGATCGATTCCAGCAGCACGATACCATGTGTATGGTGGAGAAATCCCAATCCCCATATGCAGTTCTAAACTTTGGGAACCACACATAAGGGAGAGAGAGGGAGAGAGAAATAGGCAAAGGCCAATTGATGAGATGGATTTGGGGAGAGGGGTGCCCCTCTTTATAGAGGTGGATGGGAGGCACCACCTCCCTCAAAGTCCCGGGGTGGGACTAATCAAGGGTGGAGGTGGAAGAGGTGGCGGCGGCCAACCCCACATGGGCCCAACTATGGTGGGGAGCCCACTTGGTGGCCGGAGGCATCCCTTGGCCATCTCTAATGTGCGGCCCCCTCTTGGGCCTCCTCCGGTGAGGCCCAATTAGGTGTGTTGCACCATAAATCCATTTTAAACAATACTCTCAATATTAATTCATTTAACTAATATAAAATACATATTATTTAATCCCTATCATTCCTAAACACCTTTCTAACCCCTTTGATCATCATCGGATATCCCCGAAACACTTTTAGTATCTCCCTAGAACAATTCTAGAGTTCTCTCTCTTTTCTCCTATGATCTTGAATCAATCCCTTAGCGTCTCTACCCTTAAGTGTGACACCCTATGGCTCGGGAATACATAGACATGATCAAGACGCATCTCTGATCAATGACCAACAACGGTATCTAGAAATACATGATGGTTCCCATGCATTCCACAAATAACTTGATCGCTTGAACCTTGAATGTCGAGTCTCATTCCCTTTGCTATATGATACCTAGTTTGTCCAAGATCTGATCTTCAGTATCTACATACCTAGTTTGATCTTGTTACCAAAAAACACATTTACTCGTTCCCGTGATATTACATCCCCGTGACCTACTCACATGTTTGCAAACTTGTAGATGTAATCTCACCGAGTGGGCCCATGGTATCTATCCATCATTCGGATGGGCAAATACCGGTCTTGATACATAGGTCCCAAAATTTCCTTTGGAATTCCTAACACACACCTTTATGGTCACCTAGTTACGGCCATGACGGTTGATATGATCAAAGCAGCCCTTGGAGACAGTGATTAATATGATCTCATGGTCGAAGGACTAAATCACTACGCTTTGCTAGATATCGCAATGTTGAACTTTGTGACTGGATCACATTGCAATACTAGGGTTGGGTGTTGTCCATCACATTATTCATCTAATGAAGTGACATTGTTGTCAGTTCACGTGTTAAAGTCCATGATCAAGAAACCTCGATCATCAGCTGCCCAACGGACTAGTCTAGAGGATACTAGGGACCTGGTTTGTTTACATATCACACATGTATTAATGTTACTACTTAATATAGTTATAGCATGATACAAAACTATTATGAACTAATGAGATATGCCAATAAAAACAACTTTATTATTGGCTTCTAGGGCATATCTCCTTAAAAACGCACTCTATGCCTCAGAGATAACACCATCAAGGAGGGGTCTTAGTCTATTAACTAGACATTTGGATACTACCTTATAAATTACATTGCAAAGCCTGATAGGCCAAAATTGGGACAAAGTTTCAGGCTCATTAACTTTAGGAATCAACACAATAGTGGTTTCATTTACCCCTTTTTGCATGATGCTTGTTTGAAAGAACTCTTTCACTCCTACAATGATTTCTTCTTTCGGAACTCCCCAGATATGCTAAAAGAACCTAGCCGGAAAACCATCTGGTCCTGGAGCCTTTAGTGGCCTGATCTAAAACAGTCCGTCCAAAATTTCCTTGTCATCAAACTCCATACAAAGTTTAGCATTCATGTCAGGTGTAATCATCTCGTCGAACAACCCAAGTATTGGCTCTGCCTCCAAGCTATCATCTGCGGGCAAGTAAATTCCAATTTGCATGGTATATGCTCACTAAGGGCATCTCCACCGACATGACCTAAATGAGTGACCCAAACCGTCTGATTCTATCTGTTTGGGTTGGGCCACGGGAAATTTTGGGTCGTGATCCTGTCTGTCCGGCCAGCCGCGCCTAGCAGCGTGACCCATCTGTCCAGGCTGGCCAGTCGCGCCTAGTGCCCCTTGTGCCACTGGCGAGAGGGCTCGGGCGGACTAGGGGAGGACACAGGAGGACAAGCGCGTTGTCCTGGCTAATGCAACCATGGCCCAAATTTGGTGCACGGATGGGTCAGTCTCCGCGAGTTGGTCTACATGGGTCTCTCCACTGGGCTGTCGCGCAGTTGTCCGCATGTCCGCTCGGACCGGTTCGGAAGCCAACGGACAGGTTGGGCCGTGCCGCTGGAGATGCCCTAAACCCTCTAGACCATAGGCAAGCTATACCTATTGAAGATATAATCATATTTCCATATGATTTAATCCAAAATAGATTTCTCTCTACATCCCCGGGGCGTGGCCGATAGGCAGAACGCTTAATGATATGATGGTGCTACATGTTAGCACAAGAGAAAAGACTAAACCCGCAAAATGAGAAGCAGAACATGGTAAACACGTTGATGAAAAATAGTCAATGACTAAATTGTTTGAATCTATCAACCAGAGCATTTTACAACATGTTGATGAAGTAAAGAAAGTAAAATCTTATAGTTTCATGTGACTATGGCCATTAGGAAAGTTAAAAACATAATCAAGATTGATCTAGAATGTTATATGTTGATCCAAATTCTAGAAAGTAGAGGCCAACTTCTGACGGAGCGGAGAGGCCCGTCGCCGGAGGCTTGGGCCGATGCGGAGCGGAGTCTGAAGTTGGCCCACTCCATTCCCAACAGGGACGCCTGTCGCCCCCCGCGGTACGGATCGTTGATGACCTATGTTACCACCGCTATATATACTTCTTGTAAGCCGCCGGTTGGGATAAGTTGCATCTGTGAAATCCCCGACGTTGTGTAAACACTCCTTGTTATAGTGAAGTTTCGCTGGCTGGCGCCCGTGGTTTTTCCCCTCTCTTCGTTGGAGAGGGTTTTCCACGTTAAATCTGTGTCCCCCTTGCTGTGATTTTATTTTTGTTCTTCGTTATTTACTTGTCGCAAAGCTAACAAGTGGTATCAGAGCCCCATGTTCTAATCTAGGGTTTGCGACATGTCGTCATTGAAGTTCGATCTACCGCAGCTGGACTACTCCACAAGATTCTGCTTGTGTCAGGTGAAGATGCGGGCGATTCTCGCCCAAACTTCAGATCTGGATGATGCGCTGGATGGATTCGGGGAAAAGGATGCTAAGAGCTGGTCTGACGAAGAGAAGCGGAAGGACCGTAAGGCTTTGTCTTTGATTCAACTTCATCTATCCAATACTATTTTGCAGGAAGTCTTGACAGAGAAATCTGATGCTGCCCTTTGGGGAAAATTGGAATCGATCTGCATGTCAAAGGATCTAACCAGTAAGATGCATGTGAAGATGAAGTTGTTCTCGCATAGATTGCAGGAAGGTGGATCGGTAATGAATCACTTATCTCTTTTCAGAGAGATTATTTCTGATTTGCAATCTATGGAAGTAAAATATGATGATGAGGATCTAGCTCTATTACTCTTATGCTCACTGCCTAGTTCTTATACTCACTTTCGTGATACAATGTTGTTGAGCCGTGATAAGATAACCCTTCATGAAGTGCAAGATGCCCTCAAACAGAGGGAAAAGATGAAATCTATGGTGCAGGCAGATGGGGCGTCTTCCAAGGCTGAAGCTCTGCAGGTTCGTGGCAAGACCGAGCAGAGATTTAACAATCAAGGCAATTGAGATGAGAGCAAAGACGGAAGAAGTTGTTCAAAGTCCAAGGGAAAGGACAAGTTCTGCAGGTATTGTAAAAAATCTAATCATGTTATTGATGATTGTTGGAAGCTGCAGAATCAGGAGAAAAGGAACGGTACTTACCAATCGAAAGATAAGGATCAAGGTAATGGTAAGGCTGCTGTTGTTTCTGGTGATAGTTCTGACGGTGAATGTTTAGCCATTTTTTCTACTTGTGCTTCTCGTGATGATGAATGAATACTTGATACTGCATGTTCGTTTCATATTTGCTGTAACAAAGATTGGTTCAGTTCATATGAGTCTGTGCAGACTAGAGATTTTTTACGTGTGGGGAATGACAACCCATGCCATATTGTCGGAGTTGGATCTGTTAAGATCAAGACACATGATGGCATGACGCGTACGTTGACTGAGGTGAAGCACAAACCAAGCATGGCCAGAAATCTGATCTCCCTGAGTACCATGGACGTTGATGGATACAAGTACGCCGGTGGGCGTAGGTTGTTAAAGGTATCGAAAGGCTCTCTTATTCACATGATAGGTGATATGAATTCTGCTAAGCTATATGTTCTTAGAGGTAGCACTTTGCCTGGTATTGCTGCTGCTGTTACTTCTAATGATTCTGATGATTGTGGTAAAACAAATTTGTGGCATATGCGTCTTAGGCATATGAGTGAACATGGCATGGCAGAGTTGGTTATGAGAGAACTGATTGATGGTTGCAACTTGGGTAAGTTTGAGTTCTGTGAGCATTGCGTTTTTCGTAAGCATAAAAGAGTTAAGTTCAATGCTTCTGTTCATACCACCAAAGGCATTTTAGATTATGTGCATGCTGATGTATGTGGGCCTTCCCGTAAGACATCTATTGGTGGTGCTAATTACATGCTTACTATCATTGATGACTACTCAAGAAAAGTGTGGCCATATTTTCTGAAACATACATCTGATGTTTTTGATGCTTTTAAGAAGTGGAAAGTTATGGTAGAAAAGCAAACTGAAAAGAAGGTAAAGGTACTATGTACTGACAATGGTATGGAATTCTGTTCTAATGAGTTTGAGGAGTTTTGAAGTAATGATGGTACGATCAGGCACCACACCATCCCTTACACTCCTCAGCAGAATGGCGTGGCTGAGCGCATGAACAGAACCATCATCTCGAGGGCTCGATGTATGTTGTCCAATGTAGGTATGCATAGACGTTTCTGGGCTAAAGCAGCCAAGACAGCGTGTTACCTCATCAACATGTCACCTTCTATTCCACTTGAGAAGAAAACTCTCATTGAGGTATGGTCAGGTTCGCCTACTGATTATTCACAGTTGAGAGTTTTTGGTTGCAGTGCTTATGCTCATGTTGATAATGGAAAGTTAGAGCCTAGATCTATTAAGTGCATGTTCCTTGGTTATGGTTCAGGAGTTAAGGCATATAAATTATGGAATCCCGAAACTAAAAGGATTTTGTTGAGTAAAAACGTTATTTTCAATGAATCCGTTATGTATCATGACAGCTTGCCATCAGATCCCTCTCGTGTTGCTATTGGAGAGGAGGGAGTTCGTGTGCAGGTGGAGCACCTACAGAAATCTGCTGATAATAATCTTGGCATTGATGATACTCATGAGGGAAATATTGATGATGATGTTGTTCAGCACTCACCTACTGTTTTGCAGCAGCCACAAGAATCTATTGCTGCTGATAGACCGAGGCGTAACATTGTTCCACCTCGTCGTTTAAGTGTAATCTTGCTCATTATGCTTTGAGTTGTGCTGAATAGGTGGAGCATGATACTGAACCTGCTACATACAATGAGGCCGTTGCATCCGTTGACCGCGAGAAGTGGGTTTCTGCTATGCAAGAAGAGATGCAATTGCTTGATAAGAATGGCACATGGGAAGTTGTGCACTTGCCTAAACAAAAGAAGGCCGTCCGCTGTAAGTGGATATATAATAGAAAGGAAGGTTTGTCTCCTAATGAGCCTCCAAGGTTTAAGGCAAGGTTAGTAGCAAAAGGTTTCAGCCATATTCCAGGTATTGATTATAATGATGTTTTCTCTCCGGTTGTGAAGCATAGTTCTATTCGTGCTTTCTTTGGTATTGTTGCTATGCATGATCTTGAGCTTGAGCAGCTAGATGTAAAGACTGCTTTTCTACATGGTGAACTGGAGGAGGAGATTTACATGGACCAACCTGAAGGGTTCATAGTTCCTAGAAAAGAGGATTTTGTGTGCAAATTGAAGAGGTCGCTTTATGGTTTGAGGCAATCTCCAAGACAGTGGTACAAAAGGTTTGATTCATTTATGATCTCACAAGGTTTTAAGAGGTCTCAGTTTGATATCTGTGTTTACATAAAGTTTGTTAATGGATCACCTATTTACTTGCTGTTATATGTTGGTGATATGTTAATTGCTGCCAAGAGCATGAAAGAAATCACTACTTTGAAGGCACACCTAAGTAGTGAATTTGACATGAAAGATCTTGGTGCTGCTAAGAAAATCCTAGGTATGGAAATTAAACGAGACAGAAAATCTAGGTTGTTGTTTCTTAGTCAGCAAAGTTACATTGAGAAAGTTCTTCAACGTTTTAATATGCATGATGCAAAGTCTGTTAGTACTCATGTTGCTCCTCACTTTAAATCGTCAGCATTGCAATGTCCTAGTTCTGATGAAGATATTGAGTACATGTCTCGAGTTCCTTATTCTAGTGTTGTTGGTTCCTTGATGTATGCCATGGTTTGCTCTCGCCCTGATTTATCATATGCTATGAGTTTAGTGAGTCGTTACATGGCTAATCCTGGTAAAGAACATTGGAAAGATGTTCAGTGGATTTTCAGGTACCTAAGTGGCACATCCAACGCTTGCTTGAAGTTTGGCAAGACTGATGAGGGACTCGCAGGCTATGTGGATTCAGATTTTGTTGCCGACTTGGATAAGAGGAGGTCCCTCACAGGTTATGTGTTCACGGTAGGTGGATGTGCCGTGAGTTGGAAGGCAACGTTGCAACCAGTTGTTGCTCTATCTACAACCGAAGCAGAATATATGGTTGTTCCTGAAGCTTACAAAGAGTCTGTTTCGTTGAAAGGTTTGTATGCTGAGCTTTGTCAGGATGATTCTTGCATTAACCTGTTTTGTGATAGTCAAAGTGCTATTTACCTTACTAAGGATCAGATGCTCCATGAGAGAACAAAGAACATTGATATCAAGTACCATTATGTCTGTGATGTTGTTGCACATGGTACGCTGAAGGTATGCAAGATAAGCACTCATGATAATCCTGCTGATATGATGACAAAGCCTGTTCCTGTTGCTAAGTTTGAGTTATGCTCAAGCTTAGTTGGTATAACTGCTTAGCCCAAGTGGATGTTGGCGCCGAAGGTGTTTTCTTTGTTTGTTCAGGGAGATGATTATTGTTGATGCTACAAGAAGGAATTTGTCTCAAGGTGGAGTTTGTTATATGTTGATCCAAATTCTACAAAGTAGAGGCCAACTTCTGACGGAGCGGAGCGAGGCCCGTCGCCGGAGGCTTGGGCCGATGCGGATCGTTGATGCCTAGGTTACCACCGCTATATATACTTCTTGTAAGCGCCGGTTGGGATAAGTTGCATCTGTGAAACCCCCAGCGTTGTGTAAACACTCCTCGTTATAGTGAAGTTTCGCTGGCTGGCGCCCGTGGTTTTTCCCCTCTCTTTGTTGGAGAGGGTTTTCCACGTTAAATCTGTGTCCTGCTTGCTGCGATTTTATTTTCGTTCTTCGTTATTTACTTGTCGCAAAGCTAACATATAAGGTGCTTGAGATCTCTCTAGGCCACCGAGATAAGACTAAACGTCATTCGCAAAAAATATGGGCAGAACGGGCAAGATTTCGAGGTAGCTAAACCCTTCCTAATGCATCGCTGGTTTGCAAATAACCTTCCATGATCGGCCAGCCATAGGAACATGCGACAAAAGTTCATCGAATAGTTCTTCCAAGTCGTAGTTGTGAAGGGGACGTTCTGCAAATGTTCAAAAGTAGTCGAGCATCCCGATTTAGTGGTTAGTGGCCTGCTATCGATTCGTGAAACTAACGTCAGGTGCATTAGCGTCAAGATGAAAGGAGGCTAAGAGAGGTCGAAGGCTGTAAAGCTCAAGAGTAGCAGCATGCGAGAGATGTGGCTGTAAGGGCAAGCTTAAAGCATGTGACGTGGAGACAGGGGAAACTGAAGCATTTTGACTCGTTACATGAGAAAAAAGCGGAAAATCTAGAAGTGAGAGGTGAGTTCTCAAACCAAGTATCATGCCAAAATGGGGTGAAGGATCCCAACCGAACGGTGACCAAGGTCATTTTCCTAAAATCATTAAGACGGGTTAGAAGGTCTTTCCAAACCACAGAGTCTAAGCGATTGGGATCACCTAAATCCCGATTGTCATTCCAACTGTAAGAGGAGACAAACGAATTTTCCCATGGCATCGATGATCAGAGTGAAGCCTAGAGAGGGACTTCATGAGAAGAGCCTTGTTATGCATACTAAGACTTTGAAAACCTAGGCGACCTTTCTGAACCAGAGCACAAACATCCTCCCAAGCCACCTTGCATTGACCCACATTAACATGATCATCTTCAACCCAAAAAAAAAGAGCAACAAATTTTGCCAAATTCTTGAATTGTGCTAACGGGCACTATCAAGGTAGAAAGTAAGTGTGAGGCCATAGATCATAGGGAGGTTTTAACAAGGATAGATCAACCACTCAAGGGCAAAAGTTTACCGATCCAACATGGGAGGCGACATCGAAAATTGTCCACATAAGGCTTGAAAGCGTTCAGGTTTAATTTATGAGTGGATAAAGGCAGTACTAAGTAGGTCTGAGGAAAAGTAGCCACGAAACATCCTAGGTCAGCAACCAAATGTAAAGCCATTGTTTAGTCCACATGGATGGGGCAAATGTGCTCTTGTGGAAATTGATTTGGAGGCTAGTTGCTTCAGAGAATGCTAAAGAACCGATCTAAGGTTGTGAATATAGTCTTCCGACACCCTAAGGATTATTATGGTGTCGTTGATGTATTGAAGAATGGGACATGTCAAGTTATCATCGAGAGGGTGGGGAAGCAACCCATTAGCAGAGGCCTTGTTAAGAAGCAATCTGAGAACATCGACCACAATATTAAAAAGATAGGGGGATAGTGGATCCCCTACTGGACACAGCGGTGACATTGGATGCACTTACTAGGCTTATCGTTCATAAGAACGGCAGAGTGACTGGAAGAGTTAGATTCTAACCCAAAGACACCAAAGGCTCAGAAAACCCTTAGCAATAAGAATACAGTCTAGCGCATCCGAACTGATTGAATCAAAAGATTTTTCGGAGTCTAATTTAAGGACAATAGTCTGAGCCTTACGCTTATAGCGCGATTAGATGATATCGTCAGCATAGATAAAGTTTTCAGATACCGACCTACCCTTGATAAAACTAGTTTGATCATGGCTAGTGATAACAGGAATTACAGGTTTAAGGTGGTTAGTTACACATTTATAATCTATCTTGACACAATAATTTGAAGGGAGATTGGAAGGAAGTGATCCAGGTTTGTAACCCCCTTGGTTTTGGAAAGCCACATAATAAAAGATCTATTAATGCCTAAGATGCGCCGGCGGAAGAAAGAGAAGTGTTCAAGAGCACTAGTAGATGTGTGCACACTTGCTAATTTATGTTACTAAGAGCATCTCCACTCGAGGGCCCTAAAGCCCCCCCTAAAGGGCAATGGAGTGTTGGCGCTCAAAATCAGGCCTAGCCCGCCGGCCCAAATCTTTTTTCGCGTCAACGCGGCCCATTTAGTTATCCGGCACCCCCAGAATGAACCCTACACATAGGGGGAAAGCGGGGGCGCCAGATAGAGCTGAAAACGACGCAGGCCAATCCTGGGAGTAGGGGAAAGCTTCGTTCCTGCTCTTTCCGTTGCTTCTCGCTCGGTCTTCCCGCCCTTTCCCCACAATATCTAGGCGCCCCTCCCTCCCTAGCTCCCCCTCTCGCAGCCGCCACCGCCATGGAGAGGCCCAAACTCAATTTCTACGAGGTCATGATGTTCGCCCCCCTAAGACATCCTCGCGCCCCCGCGCGCGAGGCTTCTTGCCGGCTTCGACCTCAGCTACGCCGGAGTGCCTATGGCACCGAGTTGGCGATGCAGATAGAGGAGCGCTGCCGCGAGCTGCCAGAGCGGAAGAGGTCGATGGCCCGGTACGCGCCCACAAGCGCGTACTGGCCGAAGCGGTTCAAGAAAGAGCGGGCGAAGGAGCTTGCGTTTTGCCGAGCTCACCGACGGCAGCTCCGCCCGGATCTGCGCAACCCCAAATGGAAGCAGTGCTTCTGGGCGGTGCACGAGCGTACGATCTACACTGCTATCGACGAGGCGCGCCGCTTGACGGTGCGCCGTGAAGAATTCATGAGGAGGGCGGAGGCCACCGGGATCATCGACCTCGATTCTGACATGGAGGCGGAGGACGGCGACGCGGTGGACAGCGCCGATGGCGAAGACGGTGACAACAGCAGCGAAAGCGGTATAGTTGATTAGGATGGCGTGGAGTTGGCGATGCATACAATCTTCCTTCGTTTTTATCTATGTACGTGAATAGTTGAAATGAATTGAATATATAACTATTGGAACGGAGCGTGACTGATAACACTCTCCCACCACCTATCTAAGAAAATAGTTGGTGCCTTCCCATATGGGCTAAAAATTGTTGTTGTCCAAGCCTATTTAGGGGTGTCGAGTGGAGATGCTCTAAGAAGAATGGAGTTTGTTAACATGGGTCCACCTCAGTTGCCAAAAAAAAGGGGGAAAAGGAAGGCTAGGCTACAGCAAATTCCTCGAAAAAACTCTCCGAACGGGGCGGCAAAACATTTAGGGCCAGCAAGAGGCCATTCTTCTAGGAATAGGCGAATCGCCGGGTGGTAAGTTGAACTCTCTGATGCGCGACGGTAGTCGTACAATTGTTTCACCGAGGCAAAGTTATTGCCTCCACTTGAAAACACAAAAACGAAGGACATCACGGTAAGAACATACGTGGAACTGCGCATAGTGTTTTGCTAATTCGGCTCCCACAGTACTAGAAACAGTCTAACACAGGAGATTGGAAGTTTAAACATAGCACAGATTACAATGTCAGACCTGAACCTACTGGTTCTCCGCCCCAGCAGTGCTGCTGCTGCCATGGCTTGAAGCCATCGGGACCTGCGGAGGACGGGCACAATCTCAGCTGCCACCTCGCCCTGAGCAGCAGGGTGCTGCTCACGGGCTCGTCGTCGCCGCCAGGGACCGGAAGGTTGTCGCCGGCGGCTTGCGCGGGCACGACAGCGTCTTGAGCGGGGTCGCCGACGGCGTCTTGGGCGTGCGCGACGGCATCTTGCGCGGGTGCGACGGCGTCTTGGGCGTGCTCGCCATCGGCGTTTTGGGCGTGCTCGCCGTCGGCGCCTTGGCGTCTTGAGCGGGCGCGACGGCATCTTGGGCGTGGTCGCCTTGCGCGGGCACGTCGGCGCCTTGCGCGGGCTCGTTGGCGGCAAGGAGCCCCTCCAGAAGACCGTGAGGGTCCTCCTGTATCCCCAGGTTGGGCTGCGGCAAATGGAGCGTGAGGTACAGCTGTGCTGCCGAGAAGATGATGACAGCTCCGTTTTGAGTCTGCCATGACAAAATAGTTGGGATGGAACCCATGTTAATCAGGTTGCTATACATTGCATTGAACCCGTATCCGTATGTACAACAAGGAGTCAAACAGCAGCGAAGGAAGAAGAAGCATAGTATCTTACAGCCATGTAGTAGTTGGTCAGTATCAATCCTCTTCCGAACCACATAAGTCCATGCACTAGGTAGCATCCTAGGATCACCGGGGGTGGCAGCATATCTGCAGTTGGGTAGTCGATCTGCAATCCAGGGTTGGGCAGTAGTGTCAGTTGAACAGTAGTAGAGTACTACTACTCAGCAGAGCAGAGGGTGCCCAAGACATGGAGCAGAAGAGAGCACATAGTATATAAGTACCATGAAGCGGACCGTAAGCAGAGGCGCGGCCGCGGCGAGACAGCCTGCGAAGGTGCAGAGGCACTTGTACAGCACGATCTGAATGTGAGCGAGCCCGACAAGCAACGGCATGGCGAAGTAGGACAAGGCCAAGATGATGTTGACGAACAATGCTTCCCATATCTCGTCCGCGCACAGCTGAATAAACACAACGAGAGCCAGCATCTGGGAGAAACCTCCGACCATGTTCAGCGCTAGCGGCTCAACCTGTTGTTCGGTGGATCCGAAGACGAGACCCAGCACGCACTGCCGAGAAGGGCGCCGATGATACGTTCTGGGCGGCGTCCGAGGTCATGCGCCCACCAGGCCCTGGCTGCGGCGATGCTGCAGTTGCACAAATTTGAGATGCACGAACATGTGCAATGCAAAAAGGGGGATGTGCACGTGTGTGTGTGTGTGTATGTGTGTGTTGTAGTAGCATTTGCTTACACGGTATAGGAACCGCACTGAGCATGGCAGTGCCGATGCGCACGCCCAATCGAACCAATTGTACGCCCCGGAATCCATCCTCTAGCACCTGATCAGGGCAGACAAATGTTTCATCAAGCACAAACGGGCCAGGAAATGTACTAGTACTACTTGCACAATAGAAATGTACGCTACGAACCCCAGACAAAACTGTCAACATCCACAAGGAAACCAACACGTCGATGGATCCATGGACGCACTCGCCGGCCTGAACCATTGAACAATCTAGCGCGGATGCGTACATGATTCTGCCTGCAAAGCAAGACGATCGATGGCCGCCGGGGGAAATAAATAACAAGACGCACGCCACAACACATACATATACGCCCACGGTGTCATATCCATCGCTGATTGGTCGGTCATGAACAACACCCCAGCAGAAGGATCGAACCCGACCCGATGCAGAGCAACACCCCCACACCCAGCAGAAAGATCGAACCCGGCCCGATGCAGAGCAACACCGACTGTTGATCAACGACGAAACTACACAGCCGATTTGTTTCCACAAGACGATGCACGCAGCGCGCGAAACCAACGCAACACCCCAAATCAGCCGCAGGCCCCTGGAAAAGTAGATTCTAGATGGATCCAGAGCAACACGGTTCATTGATTACCACCACGACGCGCGTTCGGCCATGCGATCGATGCGACGGCAGGGAAGATTAATTAAGCAGTGCAGAGAGACGAGGAAGGGAGAAGGTGGAGCCATGGAGAGCATGCAGGACTTACTTGGACGCCAAGTCCCCGGCTGCCGGCGGCCGCCCGCCCTCCCGGCCGATCGATATACAATGGCAGGCGTGGTTTTGCTTGCAGGTGGCCAGTAACACGCCCGTCCCATCAGGCCGGGGTTTTAAAAGACAGGCACGGATGGAGGAGCCCGTTCTATGGCATCACAAGTCGGCCATACTCCGAGTGACACCCCGTTATACCCCCACAGTCCATGGCTTCTGGAGCCCGCCGGTTCGTGGTCCCACCGCGCAGTGAATGAGACTGGTCTAGTCAGCGTGTCAAAACGTAACCAACTGCCAGCTTCGCTCTGCCAACTGCTCGCCCCCTGCCAAGTTTGTTGCAGTGTAATTGTTCTCTCTGCTCTCGCTAAGCAAAATGACACACATTTATAATAATCGAAATTAAAAACAATTAACCGCACCAACCGCGGGGCCTGGGAAAAACTTTTGGGTAGTGCTACGCGTTCCCGGATAATTCCCCAATATCCCCCTCCCCAAGACAACACGTGTCCCTAAAATTGTCAATTAATCACATTTTTGCTACAACTCACCTGCTTTTGCTATGAACTTACTCGTTTTTCTACATGTAGTAAAAAGGTTCGTCCACGAGATAAAAATAAAAAACACAGATCTCGCCGTAGACTTCGTTGGAGTTTCGCAGACTATGTAGCAAAAAAATATACTAATGTAGCAAATCTGATTTCGCCGGAGACTCGCCCGAGACTTTCGCCGGAGAGACCTTGTCGGGGACCTTATAACAAAAACTTTACGCTATTGTCGTAAAACCATAAAACGGTGGTAGCAAAAAAAATGCTAATTTAGCAAAGAAACGACCTCGCCGAAGACATCGCCGGTGGCTTGGTAGTGAATAAAACTGGGTTGTCGTAGCAAAACTGACTTTGCCGGACATCTTGTAGCAAAAAAATTACAATATTGTAGCAAACACACGTAACGGTTCTAGCATAACAAATATATGTATGTAGCAAATCCTCCGAGGGCACGGCGGCTGCTCTTGCCGGTGGCGTCCCTGTTGTCTGCCGGCATCGGTGCTCGGCTTGAAGCTCTTTGGCGAGGAGACAACGGCGAAGCCCGCCTTTCTCATCAGCAGCAAGCTCCTTGAGGAATCTAGCGACTAGGTAGCATGCACAGGGTGACACATCGATGCACTGTTCCTCACCAGAGGTTGGAGCGGCAGAGCAGGCGGTCATCATCGACTTGTGTGCATGCTCAAGCAGGAAGGAGTGCTGCATGGCGGAGAGCACGGCCGGTGGCGGCCTCGTCGCTTGGAGGAGCGGGGAAGGGGAGCTCAAGGGGGAGGGGACGCCGCGGCGGCGTAGGTGGTGGTTGAGGATGTCAACACCCGGATTTTTAATTCCAGATGCCCGTTATGCCATACCTCGCAATCCCAGGATTACCATTTTTGCGAGACATAACGGATTGGATATCACAGTATATCATCCATTACAAACCATACTTAAGGTCTTACACAAATAAGGATCTCATGATCCAGTCTTAATGCAACAAGCAGCGGAAAAATAAAAGATAGCGTAGCGGTGGGTTCCATCTTTAGGGGCACAGGCAATGCTAACGAAGGCAGATAGTCCTAGTTATCATAGCCGTCCTGTTGGCCATCATCTTGATAGTCTTCTTCATAGTCTGGCCATGATAATAGCCAGGGACAAAAGCCATGAGTACTCTTTAAGTACTCGCAAACTACCACTAACAAGTATTATGAATCTAGATTAAAGTGCTAACTCTAGGTTTAACTATCAAGTTAAGTTTGAAACCTAAGCTGAGTTCTGCAGCAAAGAAATATAAAGTAAAACTCTAGAATCACTTAAGTTGGGAAAAACTATTGTCATAAACACAACCCTGTTGTGGTCAAGTCAAGATTCATCATTCACTTCAAAGCATTTAGAAAACATCTGACAACGAAACAGTATGGCCATACCAACTGTCCATAACCGCGGACGCGGCTATTCGAATAGTTTGACACTCTGTAGAGGTGGTACACTTTCACCACAAGATTCGATACATCTGTCAGGGATAACCCTGAATCATCATACTTAGTATGCAGATAATCAAACATAACCTTCCCTCTACACACCCTAGTATAAGCACCTCTCCTATGAGTATGGCCTCCCAACCATGACCACCAGTCATCTTGGGCACTGCATAGGTGGACATCATGAGAGGTAGCCTCAGCTCAGAGCTCTCCCGTGAGGGAACTAATACTAATGCATATAAATTTCCAGCTAAGCCTTACCCAATTCAGGTAATGTGGTTGTACGGTAAATTTGGAATGGTATCGCATCCGAATCCAACCATCAGTTTTATTAAAGGGTTAAGGCTCATGCCTCAACATTTTCATCATCATCAACCATTTGTGTTTCTCAACACATGTCCAAAACATCTCAATAGAATGACTCATCATTCCAAGGTTTTCCTAATTCATTTTCACCAAGTGTTCCCATCTAAAATGACTCAAGTTTTTGATTCTGCTCTAAACTACTAAGTTAAGAGTGTTCACTAAGGTGGAAAAGAGGGGTTCAATCTCATGCCATAGAATGACATCTAAAGGGTTCTAAGTAGGTCAAGTTTTATACTTTTTATGCTACCTTCAAACTAAGTAAAGAACTTTGTATAACCTAAGAGGGGTAAAACTTGTAACTAAGACTTGGAATACTAATAGTTAAAAGGGAGTGTGATCGAAGCATGCCTAAGGCATCTTTGCTAAACCATCTAGTTTGATTCTAATTTGCTAAGCACTAAACTTGCAAGTGTTGGCTTGCACTATTAATGGTGGCTTGCACTTAAAAGTGCTAGCTTGCTAATAGTAGCTTGCCTTGGTTGGTGCAGTGGTTGAAGTTTTCTTCTTCTTCTTCTTGGTAGAACTCCTCCTCGAAAGCTTGCTCGGTACTATCGTCTATAAATACATACGGAGTGCACAATCACCAAACAATACTTAACTAAGCTAAGTAGAATTCTAAGACACACATTTGATGATCTATTATCATCACAAACATCACAAGTTTAATTCCATAGTTTCATCCCTTTTATTTTAGAAAAGTAATTTCTACTCATTGAAAACTTAACTAAAATTTAATATTCACCACCAAAATATGGGATCATGTGGACACATGTCCTCACCACATATTCTAACATGTGGGAATGAGATTTAAAGGTTGGATCAACATTACTTTTGTTTAAGTTCATTATTTAATGATTTAAAGTGACCAGAAATGCCTATATAGCATTATTTTAGTAGTAGTCCAGAGTCACTGCATGTAAACCTTAATATTATTACATATTTAGATAGATATAATGAAATGTGATTTTTGAGAGTTGGAATCAACTCAAAAGCTAACTTGGTTGATTTTATAAAAATGTTGCAAGTTGCAAATGCTTCTGTCTTCTTATTTTTATTAGGAGAGATATATAACTCTAATTGAATTAATTCCAACGGTCTTGGATAGATTATCTTACTACCTTTCAGGCAAAATTAGTTTCATGCTATTTGGATTTGTAAAACTCCCAGAATTGAATTTTAAAATAGTGGACAGAAACTAGATTTAACTAAAAAGAAAAATTCAGATTTGAATGTGTGGGCTAGCGTGGGAAACGACTTGGGCCGGCCCAGTGGCGGTCCGCGGCGCGGGGCTCAGCTGACAGGGGGGTCCTGCTTGTCAGCGACACTTAACACGCGAAACGGTACGCGCGTTGTGGGCCATAGGATTAGAAGGCAGATCTACGGCTGAGGGTCGTCGTCGACGACGAACAGGTCGCCGGCGAGCTCAAACCCTAGCGGCTCGGTGGGGGTCTGCTGGGGGCGTACCAGGGCTCCAGCAGGGTCGGCGAGGCGGGCAAACGAAGTGGAAGACGATGGCGAGGCGAGGCGCGGTTGCGACGGAGCTTGGGGTGGTCACAATCAACAACGCCCTTCTCCTCCTACCACGGCTGCTCCGGCTCCAATTCTGGCGAGGCAGAGCTCGCCTTGCTCCGGCTAGAGGTGGGTGAGGTTCACAGAGGTGAGGGGAGTGGAATGGTGTGGAGAGAAGAGGCTGGGGAGGGCTCCTTTTATAGGCCCGACGGTGAGACCGAGCGGGATGGGCAGGCGACGGTGGCGACATGGCTACGGCGGGATAGAGGCATGGCTGCGGGTGGCGATCGACGTGTGGTTCCCTGGCGGTGCTCTAGGCATTGAATGCAGCCGTAGGGGCGGTGGCACGCGGTCTGGGCGAGGTGGCGCTCTGCGCGGCAGAGGCGGCGGTGTCCACGACGACCGGTGGTTGTGAGGCGTTGGGCGGCCAGCGGGGGTGTCTGGGGTGTTCTCCAGGTCGAGGCGGAGCGGCGGGCGCGAGCTGCGGCCAAGAGGCGGTCTGGGCGAGCGGGGACCGAGCGCGCTCTACGGGCGGCACTAGCATGGTGCGGTGGCACTAGGCGCGGTTTATCCTCGGTGGTCCACTGCACTCCTGGGCTCGGGCAAGGGACAAGGGGTGGGGGTGAGCGCCTGGCTACCTCCTAGACATGGCGAGGGAACTGGGAGTGGTCTGCTGCAGCGAGGCAAGGTTTGGCCGGCGAGGCATGGCTCGGCATGGCATGGCCTGGGGGCTAGGGACAAGGGAGAGGGGTGTTAAGGGCCTGGTTAGACTAGGAGGGGACATAGGAGATAAATGGTGATCAAATGGGGGCAAAACCCTGTTCAAAACAGCGAGCTATGATTTAGGTTTAAACCTGCCTGCCAAGTGTTTGATTAAATGGCCGCATGAAAGAAAGTTTTGAATTTTGGTTTCAATTTTTTTGAGTAATCTCACTAGTGCTAGGTAGTCTCTGGTTGCAAGGGTTTTGAAAGTGGAGCTCAAAAATATGGGTTTTGAAATAGGGGTGATCTATGCATATGCATTAGATTCAATTTTCAAATGCAATTTAAAATAAGTAACAGAATGTTTTTAGCAGATCCAAAGGTGGGCCTTGGTACCTCGTTATGTGTACTAGCAAGGGGTGCAAAGATCCAGAATTGTTTCTGTTAAGAAATGAGTGCTAGGAATAGCCAAAGTAGGCATGAGAGTGAAATTGGCCAAAATGACCATTCCTCCTTTTTAATTCTTTTTTATTTGATTTTCTTTAGGAAAAGTTTGGTAATGATGTAGATGATGTTTAAATCACCTAAGAAACATTTTACAAGCATTGGATCACTCAATCATGGCAATTCAAACAACTCCTATTTTAAATGCAACACATGTATGAATGCTTTCATTTTAAATTTGGAAAAGTTTTTTGTTATCCCCATTTTTGATTGATTTGATCTTGATAAGTTTGGATTGAAGTTTTGGGATGTTACAGAGGATCTCAGGCCGCGGCCAGCGGGAGGACGGGGAGGGCAGCTCGAGGAGGAGAGGAGGAGGGGCTGAGCAGCGACGGCGTCAGGAAGGTGGCGGAGCGTGTCTTGGCTTGGGAGAGTGGATGGGGAATCGCTCTATGTATTGATGCCAATAATCCTAGACTTACGGACTGATTGACTTACGGAAAGTCTATGGACTGATGTGGCTGAAATTGGTTTGCTGATATTTTATCCGTACGATGTTTCCATAAAACTTGCCCGTAGATGAAGCATTACTCGTATTGAGGCCCCACACACGAACGGTTGGACGCGACGTGACCCAGGGATAGAAAGTTATAATCCCGGGTCAGGGGTATCATTTTCGAAAACTTTTTCATCCGAATAGCTTCACACGCGATACTTCTACTCCGATTTCCGTACGACAAGTGAATCCATTGCATTTGCCGTTTCTCGCCCAAGAACAAAGATAATTGGTTTTTGCTCAGCAATCTCGTTCCTTCGGCATATAAAAAAAATGTCTAACACAAAAATTGGCTCAATCTTTTCGCCGTATTAATTAATAGTCAAAGTCAACAGAAAATACGAAGGTTTTTATGCATACATGAGTTGTGTACGCCGGTGTTTTGGCCATTGGTGCATGTTCTCTTTATCTAAATTGTGTTACTAAAACAAGCTCTACTACGACAAGTTTTATCCGGTTCCGGTGATGGAGGGACGAGGAAGGTGGCACACCTTCGGCTCACTCTAGTGTTTATAGTCTTCGCTAGGAGAACGAGGCGATAGCATAGCGGTTGGGTCGTAGTTGGCGCATCCCAGTGGCCGGAATTCGATCCCTGTCATGGATGAATTTCTAGAATTCTCACGCCGACCCGCTTCTAGTATATCAAAAAAGTGTCTAGTTCCTCCTAGCACTTTTTTATTTTCTTGTTTAAAAAAAATAGTCTTCGCTAGGTGGTCCAGTGATCTATTTGTATTTTTTATTACTTTTAGGCCTCTTTATACTGTTGTTGATGATTATAAATAGATCAGTGGAATTTCGCAAAAAAACATACTTTGATATAAAAAAATTAAAATATTGGTGCTTACGGCAAGTCCCTGCAAACGTCCTACCGGACAAGGAAAAAGACGCAATGACCGCGCTCCGGAGATAGGTTTGTTTTGGAGCCGCCACAATACAAATTTGGGCCAGCTTTGCTGTGATGCGGACATGCCTCGTGTCGGGTCGTGGCCCCTTTTGTCTAGCTCGGGTCATCCAACACCCACACACGCGTCCCTCCTCCCCACTCTCACCAATCCCCTGCCCCAACCATATTTGTAGATCTATGGACGCCATACCGCCCCCGCCGAGCCTTGCCCGCCGCCCCCACCTCCCCCGTCGTGCCCCCTCCCCCGTCGAGACCATCGCCGCCTCCCCTGCCGTGCCCCTCGTCGACCCTGAAACTGCTCCCACGATGCGAAGGCTGGGGGCTCCTTCCCGACACGACATCGAGGACATGTCTCCTAGACCATGGGTCTCCTATTCGGATCGGACATCCTCGATGAAGTCTTCTTGAAGGAGATGAAGCACATGCGAGCCCTCTACGAGGCTCACTTGGAAAGCCTCTGTGAGGTCCGCACGAACCCCGCTGACGTGGTCGCTCGCGCCACCTCGAAAAAGCTCAAAAGGAGCTCGACAAGCAGAAAGCGACCATGCACTCGCTCAAGGAGGAGTGGTGCCTCATTCGACAGGCGCACCCGTTTAACGAGGCTGCCTTCTGCTCCCTCGGCATCTGAGGACATGCAGTACGACAATAATGAATAGCGCTGCCTACTGCTACCTCAGCGTTTGAGGGTCTGGCGACGATGAATAGCTATAAAGAGTACAATTTTTGACAAATTAAAAAAGAAAAATATTGCCCAGTCACAGACAAATGGATGTGTTGTCGGGTACAGTGGCCTCTCCTGGACAGACATGAGCCTCCGTCATGTCCGCGGTCCACCACAAACGAATCAGATCAAAAACTTCTATTGTCCAAAATGGGGGCATCCTTTGTGTTTCCCTTATATCTTCACATTCTAGGTGCACGCATAGTCTGTTTCACAAAATATCGGCTTTTGTGTGGCCAATATACAAAAGAAAAAATTCAGTGTTAGAATAAGAGTCTTTAAGATTTTTTTTTAACACGGCCCGACAAAAAATATCGGTTTCTCATAAAGCTTTATATTTTTTCTGACAAAGAACATATATTGTTATTATCGTGAAGTTACCAATTACACTCAGCCTCTGCACATAACCCAAAAAAAATGAAGCTTTATGAAGGCAATATGATAATTGATTGTATTGCTAGATTGATATTACATACTGTATGATTATATTGTGAGCCTTTGGACTGTTTATATAGTACTAGAAGATCTGAGAAATAAGAAGCCAATTACAGATAGAATCCAAAGGGCATCCAGAGTGTAGCCAAAAGTGGTTCTATATTTGATTTTTGGCTTTTAGAACTAGTTTTATACACTGTGAAGGTGGTTTTAAATTGAGCAACAGAGGGAACCGGAGCAAGCAGATGCTTTGATGCCAAATGTGGTTCCAAATTGATTAGCCAACCTGTGTGTAACATGTGTGCTCTTCTCTCATATCTTAGTCAAAAGGTGAGACTATTCTTGTCGGTGGTGGGACCGCATGATGCTGGAATTTAGAATAGCTACATTGTAGAGCTCTAGCTAAATTGCATGGTGAAGCCAAAATCAACTTTTTGATGGATTTAGCTATAGCAACATTGTGGCTCCCCCCTCCCCACATTGTGTAGTAAAAATCCTTTTGGCTTCTGGAGCTAGTTCCCTACACCGTGGAGGTGGTTCCAAATGGGAGAAAAATGGAAACCGGAGCAAATAGTTGCTCGGGTGCCAAATTTTCTTTTTAGCTTTTGAAACTAGTTCCCTACGCTGTGAGGGTAGTTCTATATTTTCTTTTTTATTGTTTTAGCTTGATGGTGGGATCCACACTATAAATATTTGGAATTACTATCGTTGTGGAGCTCTTACTATATTTGATACCAAAGCCAAACTTAACTCTATATCAGATTTGACAATGATAATATTATAGGTGCCCTCAACTATCAAATATAGATATAGAAAGGTGTACACACCCCGCAGTGGGCTGCCACACATTGCATGACTTGTGGATCGCACAGCAGCCGGTCCCAGTAGTCATGGACGTGCTCAGCTATATCCACTGTGATAAATAGTTCTCAAAAAAGGTTTTTTCCCCGCTTTATAATTAAAGTCACACACAGCAGAACTGATACAAGTTAATGAGGAGACCCTCTAACATAGCAGATAAAAAGATAAACAACAAAGAACAAAAAACCAAGACTTGCCACTGGGAACAACGGAGAGATCTAGGGGAAAGGAACTCCACGCCGACGCTCCTAAGAGGGTAACGACACCGCCGTTGAAGAGACCTATGGTCTAGGGTTTTCACCCGGAACCCTCGCGTGGAAGGTAACCACAATGGCGCCCCTGGAGGGTTATAACACCCGCAGGTGTCACCGCCGTCAGCGCCAAAATGCGGGGTTTTCGCCAAAAAAACCTACGCACATGCCCTCTAATAGAACTCCCACTGCCACCGAGCCCGGTCTTCAGAACACGATCTGGGGGATGTCATAGCCGAGACACCGCCACCACCAAGGTCTCCCGCTGCTTGGTCCTCGCCACCCCAGTGACCAAGGACCAAGACCATCACCACAGCCACGTTGCTCGCCATAGAGACAGGCGGTCCACCTTCCGAGGCCACCGTTCGTCTTCCATGAGATCGAGCCCGTGCCCCGACCAAAAGCACATAGTAGGATTGAGGGTTTGGTCGAGGTGGGCGGGAACATGATCTAGTAGACATCATGCAGCAACCAAGGTCAGGGGAACTGGCCTCATCCACCTGAGATGGTCACTGTCCGGACACAGCAACAGGTCCGATCAGCCTAGATCAGCCCGCAGACCCTGCAGGTCTGGCCATGCTTAGATCAGTCCCGCTGTCGCGCTGCTGTGTCCCGGTCGCCGCCGCCATCCGAGTATGGACTAGTGCCAACGCAGGTCCGATTAGTCTGACACTCAAGGGCAGGGGTACGACGAGCTCGCATGTCACAACTCGCAGATCCCTGAGGGATCTTCCATGTGCCCACCGATGCAAGGCTCACTTGTCCGCTTTGGTGCCCCAGCCACGACAGCCAGGGGTGGGTGCGCAAGTCCAGGGACGTTGTCATGCCTCCTGAACAACAGGAAACGGCCAGGGCCAAGATCCCAAATCGGGCCCATCCAGGCCTGCATCTAGGCCACGCCGCCTGTCGCCATGACACCCTGTGCACGCCGCCATCCTAGAGTCGATGCCACCGCACCACACCGCCACCGGTGCCAGGAACGCCACCGTAGCTTTGTGTCGCAGGCCGCCAAACTGAGCACGTCTCCTCGTCGTAGCACACCACTGCCCGGACGGAGCTGCCCTACGCAGACCGCCATGCACGCAGGAAGAGGAAAGTCGCTGCCGCCGACACCGCTTTGGCTTTGCCCAGCGGCTTCCGCCGACGGCGGCAGAGGGGTAGGGAGGTGAAGAGGAGGGATGGATGGGGAGGCGAGGGTCGGAACATGCCTCGGCCGCGGGAGACGAGCATGAGCCACGCGATTTTTTTGTTTTGTAATATTTCTGATGGTGTTCGTTGTGATAAATAGTTCAGCTCGTGCAACGGAAGACATGCCGGCGGGATTGATGGGCGGTCCAAATTGTTGAGAGCATCTCCACTCACCCTCCTAAAGCCGCCCTAAAGGAGAAATGGGGGCACCGGAGCAGAAAAAGTTGCCCAGCCATCCCCCCAAAACCGAAATGACGTCGGCGTGGCCCAACCAAACATCCGGCGCCCCTAGGCCAAACCCAACACGAGGGGGGGGGGGGGGTCAATCGTGGGCACCGGTGCAGCTTGAAAAAGTTGGCGGGCCAGCCTTATCGGCGGGACACCAAAATTTGCCTCCTTTTCCCTCCCTTTTCCCCTCCAGGTCACGCAGTCCCGCCATTTCTCCCTCCGTTGCCGCCCATTCCCACCATTTCCCCTACCCACCTCTCCCCTCTCGTGCGCCACCGTTGCCACCACCATACCGCCGAAGAGGTACCAAGATCCCAGAGCGTCGACGCCAGCTAAGAAAGGGAAGGCCGACAAGTAGCGGCCGGAGGGGATGACCAATGCGGAGTGGGCGTTCGACATCCAGCGCCAGCAGGCAGAGAACGCCAGCCGCCGGCTGAGGGAGAAGAACTCGAGGCTGTGCAGGGTAGCAGAGGTGCAGGCGGAGCAGGCCCGTGTGGCTACTCTCGCAGCGCGGCGTGCGGCCGCCATGGCGAGAATGGCGGCACCGGCCTACAATGCTAGGCTCCACATCCTCGGTAGCCATAGCAGTGTCTCATCACCGTCTCCATCCAGCGTGTCGCCCTCCGGCCATCCGAACATGGCGCCGCACATTCCTCGTTTCTCAACGGGCAATGGCAACTTCAACCCGCTTGGTGGCTTTGACCCTAACACCCTCGCCAACGACACCTCACTGGCCCATCGCTGCCTCCCTGCTTTCACGCAGAGGCCTGGCTTCGCTCAGTTTGCCGCCGGTAGCAGCCAGAGCGCCCCCAACCTATTTGGTGTCGGCAACAGCTAGAGCGCCCCCAACCTGTTTAACGGCTCACACTATGGTGAACGTGCCATGGGCGAGTCCATCATGGCCGACATGATCAACGGCGGCAGCTCTGCCTAGGCTTTCATGCAAGAGGAAGCCGTTGCGTACGAGGACGACATCGACACATGGGAGGACAAAGTGTACGCGAACGCGGAGGTAGCCAACGATGAGGATGAGGTGGTGAAGGTACCGGTGACTATCGCGGTTGACCTGAAAGGGAAGAAGAAGGCCGTGGAGACGGATGGGGAGAAAAAGAAGAAAGGAGGCGGTGGACGTGACCCCAAGTGGAGCTCGAGGGAGGATGAGTGCCTCGCCGAGGCTTGGAAAACCGTCAGCATAGACCCCTTCACCGACGCCAACCAGAACTCAAACTGCTATTGGAAGAGGGTGAAGGCGGCGTACAACGAGCGGTGGTTGTTGGATCCCTACTTCAAGCACTTGCACCACGACCGCAACAACTCCGGTATGTCTCACCGTTGGTTCATGGTCCAGCACGGCTGCAACAAGTAGCACGACGTCGTGGAGGAGCTGCGTCGTGTCCATGTCAGTGGCACCAACTACGACGATCAGGTAAACAGCCCCCGTCGCCGCCCTCTCACCCATTTCAGGCTTGTGTCTGACTTGTGCTTTTTGTAGATGCGTGCCATGATCGCCGCCTACCGCGAGGACAATGACGACAACGTGTTCAAGTTCATCCACGTCTTTGCACGGATCAAGGGGTGCGGCAAGTGGACGGAGACGCGGACATCTCTCGCTAAGGCCAAGGCCAGCACATACGACTCGGGGGCGGCGCCATCTGCGGCATCGAAGGTGGGCCCGTCGGCCAAAGGAAGGCCAAGGCCATGAGGGACGCAGCACCGGCCATTGAGAAACTACACTCGTCCATCCTAGCTTGCATTGCCAACGCCGCCACACACGCCACCATGAGGGCGGAGCAGGCCACCAGGTTGGAGGAGATCGCCGTAGTGAGGTGGACATCGGTGATCGAGCGACACGACATCAAGCTCGGCCTCATCAAGGCCAACGTGGTGGCAAAGAAGAGGAGGGAGGAGTTGGTGATCTTGATGGTCGACACGAAGGACATGGATGCCGAGACGAAGGCGTGGTGTGGTGTGTTGATCAGCGCGCCCTGATCCTGCCCGAGAACCGAGCGACCGTCAACCAGAACAGTAGCCCGACACCGGCATCTGTGACCCCGGCCCCGATCCTCACCCAGGCCAGCACCACCGGTCCGCCGCCGGCGACCCCGGAGGTGCCTCCTACCGAGGGGGATGATCCCATCCCCGCTTGATTTTTGTGTTCTCCGTATGTTTATTTTGATCACCGACGAACTTGTATTCCAGTGATTTGCCGCGATTGCATCGCCTGAACTATTCACTGCCTGGTGACGGTAAACTATGTTTTAATTTCGGACGACCTTTTAAAACTTTGAATTTATAATTACGATTTTGGAGACGGTAAACTATGTTTTAATTTCGGACGACCTTTTAAAACTTTGAATTTATAATTACGATTTTGGAGGGCTGTTTTAGGAACGAAGGCTGGAAGGCGTTGACCTCGATAGAAGAAATCTAAGCCGGCGCTCCCTATAAGACTAAACACCGGACCCGTATGAGCGGGGAGGGCGAGTAAAGATCCTCTAAGATTGCTTTTCGTGGGATGCGACGGTCGACATCGCATCGAGAAGCGCGCTGCAATTACATGCACCTGGTCCGCGCCTACTTCACGTGCACGCTCACCGTAAACAAAGTACATTTAATCAAAACTAGTTAATAAGAAAATTAAATACTCCCGCTAGTAGAGTAGTATTTTCTCTTCTTCTACCCGGTTTAATTTTTCGTTATCCATTTTTAGCGACACAAACAAAAAATTGAAGCCCGCGGTTTGTACTTACGTGTCAGCAGGACTTTTGGTACGCTGTAATTAGTGACATGCATGCCGCGATTAGTGGTAGTAGTAACAAAACACAAAGTAAGTTGTAGAGTTTACTTTCTATTTTTGGCGCTGTAAAAAAAAGGACGTGCGCATTCTTTTTTCTTTTCTTTTTTCTTTCAAAATTCCACCGATCTTATTAAAAATCACTAATAGTAGTATAAAAAGATCTAAAAGTAATAAAAATTACAAATAGGTCAATGGACCATCTAACGACAACTACAAACACTAGCACGAGCCGAAGGCGTGCCGCCAACCTCACCCCTCCATCACCGGAGTCGGGCAAAGCTTGTCGTAGTAGAGCTTGTTGTAGTAGATAGAGGGAAAGTCGTCGTGCTAAGCTCACAAAGGACCAACGCACCAGAGTAACAACCATCGCCAATGATGATAACCGTAGATCGGAAGAGACTGACTTGAAATCACACCAATGAACACGAAAACGGAATGGATCCCAAGAGATCCACCGGATAAACGACTCCACGCGCCCTCCATTGGCGCTAGATGCACTATCGGAGTGAGGATAGAGCGGGGAGGACATTATTCTGACTCCAAGACTTAGCCATCACCTCAACATCCCGAAGAAGATACTAAAAAGCAGGCTAAACAGACCAGAAAACTCCCGTCGGCGAGAGGCCATGGTCCGCCACACCTCCAAGGCTCTAAGGCCACCGGAGATGGAGAGCGGCGTCGCCTTTGAGGGGCATGAAAACCTAGATGGGTTTTAGCTAGTAGATTGAGAGATGTCTAGCTACTATATATATGCTTACATATGCTTACGCACATGATACTTCTTAATAAACGGTTGCGTGCATCTGTGTATGCGGAGGCCGGGGTACAACTCCATTTCGAAAAGAAAAAAATGAACGGGTTCGTATGCAGGCGCGTGGTGCTTCACGGACCGGGTCGACCGGGTCAGCTCTAACTTTTAACCTCTACTGTACTTACCACTGCACCCATCTTTCTTACAATTGGAGCTCGGATATGCTAGTATAAATAATCGATTAAATAATGCATGGATTATTAAGAAAACTATTTCGATAACACCGTCTGACTGGACAGGGGCAAGGTCCACCGGTGCCAAGCAAACGAACTGTGTGGCACAGAGATCGGACCGTTTCCCGCTTTTTTAGCTCAAATTCTGCAGAAGCAAAGGCCAATCACACGACCCATCGGCCACCATCCATCACAAGTACGATCGAAACAAGCGCACGTAGTGGGTTGGTACACGCCGGAGAGCTACGTGCTACTCGGAGCAAGAGAGCAAGGACGGGCGGCACGTACTTGCTTGGCAACGGGAGGACTCCCTCGCCGGCGCCGGTCGCCCGACTTCCTCCACCGACCACGGCCCTTCTAGTCTTTCTCCTGTGGTTCCCACGCCGGCCGGTCCCAGCGGTCATGGACGGGTTCTGCCATCTCGGCTATGACTAATAGTTTACCCAGTGCAACAGAAAACATGCTGCCGGGATTGATGTGCGGTGCAAATTGATGAGAGGTTGCTTTCGTCGGCTGCCACACACACCGGATGACTTGTGGTTCCCACGGCGGATGGTCCGGTCAGCGACTTCATCACCTGTACGCGCTGTGACCAATAGTTTACCCCGTGCAACTGAAAAGATGCCGTGCACAGCAATTACATGCCCCTGCTTCTCCTCCACGCTCTCACGGTAAGAAAAGGATATTTAATCAGCTCACGTAAGAAAATTAACTATTACTGCTAGTAGTATTTTCTCTTCTTCTACTACTTTTTCGTTATCCATTTTTAGCTAAAAAAAGTTCGTACGTAGTAAGTGTCATATCACATGCATGCAGCCATTAGTAGTAACAAAACACAAAGTAAGTTTACTTCCATTTTTGGCGATGTAAAGATAACTTGACGTGCGCATTCTTTTTTAGACAAGTAGGGATATGGATCCCGATTTCATTAATATACTCAACGAAACCATAACCACCGCAGAGTTGCAAGCGTACATAAACACGCACAAAATATAGAAGCCTCCTAAAAAAACGAGGGACTACTACAAAAGACTATCCAAGCCACCCACACAAAGCAACATCCACCTAAACAAAAGAGAAACTCAGAGAGAAAAGGAAGGCACAACCCTGAGTTGCCCCACTATCGACCTCATAAAGCTTCAGGAGAGGAGACAAGCAGGGAGTCCAGGGTGGAAGTAGGAGTAGCCAAGTGCCTTGACTTGCCAACTTCTCCGTCTCAGGTGAAGGACACCCATCATCAGGGAGATGGGATTTCTTCAACCACACTCCAGCATCGGCAGTTCCCTTAGCAAAAGAGATACCTGGGTGCAGAAAAGATCCACCTCTTGCACCATATGCTCCTTGCAAACCATCCTCCAGCGTTTCACTATGGTCAGAATCATATGCCAGACCTGAAGAGCATTCAACTAAGGTTGGCCATCAAAGATCATATTATTTCTAGTCTTCCACAGAGACCATAGGACTCCAGCACAGACCGAATTTAAGACTGCATGCTTATTATTAGCTACCAAAAATCTGGCAATAGAGATGTAATCCTTCCCAACATGAAAACCAAAGAAAGAGGCAATAACATGCCAGATTTGTTTAGCTATTATACACTGAAAGAAAAGGTGATCAATAGATTTAGGATCATCACAGAAAATGGAGTCTTCGGGTTTGTTTAGGTGTCTTTTTTCAAATTATCTCTACTCATGAGCTTATTCTGAGCTAATAACTAGAGAAAGATATGTATCCTGTGAGGAACATGCAATTGCCAAACAACACGGATAAACATGGGTTGCACCCCACCAAAATTAATGATGGCATATAAAGAGGAAGTAGAGTAGACACCATTACATTCATATTGCTAGACCAAGCTATCCTCATTAGCAGAAAAAGAAATGCTAGAAGAAATTTCCTCTAGCTCATACCATTTCTACAAAATATCAGTATTGAAAATTCTTCTGAAAGTCAACCTAAGTTGTGACAACCCCGGGATCAGGGTTAAAGAAATCCCACACCTTAGCCTGACATAATCTTAACCTAGAGATCGAGAATATCCAGTGAAAAATTGGTAACACAACAGTAACCATGTGACACAAAAATTATTATAGCAAGCTCATAACTGAGCGAAGAACCAAAATATTACAAGTAGAGGTCACTGACCACAGCCATCAAACAACGGAAGGTAGATTATGCTATTAAGTATAGAAAACTTAACAAATGGCCTAAAAGGCCTGAAGCATAATGATGACATCCCAGCCCATAGATTCTAGGCTACCAGCCGGGAATCCCAAGCTAATCATTGGTGTCGATGTCGTACCAAACTTGTCTTTAGGGGAACACTTATTCTGCTACAAAAGTATCAACAAAGCAAGGATGAGTACATGGTGTATTCTGCAAGACTTATGGCTGGTGGGGTGATGGCAACAAATGCAGCCACTTTTCGTTGAGACTCCAAGTGCAGAGTGTTGTAGCAAGCTGCTTTTCCCCACAAGGGTGACTCGAGGGTTTATATTGAACTCTCGGGGAATTGGTTATAGAAGGATGTTTGTCTTCTCCTCTTCAAGCAACCTGTAAAGTAAAATAATTTGTCTTGTATCCCCAACTCCACCAAGTGGTTGTCAAGCACAAGGTTTCGTATTAGTAATAAGAAATAAAATATAAAACAAACTAAAGTAAATAAAGTAAAGTAATGCAAACTAGATGATATGGAAGATAGTAGAGTTGTTTTTGGGTTTTTATAAGTGATTGCAAGTAGAGAAAGTATTTTTGTATTTTCGAAATAATAAATTGCATAAATTGTAAAGGATAGTAGATGGAATGGAAAGGTGTTTCTTATGCTAAAAATCGGACCGAGGTTCATGGGTTCACTTGTCTACTCTCTTTTTAGGTTGTAGTGATCACAAAACAATTCATCAATGATAAAGATTCATGAAAATTCTATAAGTGCTTGATAAAAGGAATTAATATGGGCATCACATTCTAATATTGACCTGGAATACATCTCTCTCTTATACTCCTCAAGAAGGGAAATCTCCATGCAATCTTGATTTAAGAATAGATCAGAGTATAGCTTTAAGAAATATTATATAATGTTTCAAATACAAAATATTCTACCTTGATCTAGTCAAGGTCATCACACCGTCACGTGATAACTATATTGTTAGGGGCCTCCTTGTGGCACAATTTAATGAACCTATAGAATAAGAGACTCTTTTCATGATTGGTATTGGTGTTTTCATGCCTTTATTTTTGGGCTACTTCTTAGTTTCATTCCCTTGATTGGCAAACTTACTTCTTAGTTTTATGTCTTCCCTTGAGTTGTTTTGCATCCCGTATCAAACGTAAGCATTGAATACATATGTTAATCCTCCATAAAAAATAAAAATAGAATTTTGAGCTATGTAATTCATGTCAACAATACTAATAAGGATGGGGTTTCCAGCAGCTTTTTTTTTCACTTTGTTTTAAAGCATTGTATGGTTTATGTGCTAAACATCTTACAAGTTGATTGTTTCATGCACATAGTCTATGATCTTGCACTCCTTATGCTACTCAGCTTAGGCCTGTCACTGTATATTCACATTGGTTTTGTGAAACCGCATCACTGAAGTACCTCTTGCCCCTTGTGTAGCTATATGTCTCCCTTTTTGCCATTTTTTGTTTGCCTATTTATCATAAAAGGTAATATACTTCCTTGTTTGTGTTCAAGGTGGGAGGGGGAAGTATCTCTACTTCAGAAGACAAGAAAAACAGACATATGAATCATATCAACAAGGATCATCATGCTGTAAGTTTCCACCATGTCAAGCATGGCTTTGGCTAGCGGTTCAGGAGCGTTTTCTACCAACATGCCTACTCTAGTATGCACACTTCATTTCACATCGATGCAATCCATAGGTAGACTTTTAAACATGATTAATTATCAACATTTAACATTGAAAGCATGTGCCATGCCAGCATGGTTTAGCCAACAACAACAACTAATAAGATGTAGAGCACAAAAATTTCCATAGTGGTATCACCCCAAACCTTACTTTCTTATGAGCTTTAAAATTCAGAAAAAGGGTGTTTTTAAGAATGTTTGGACGATTAAAATATATACTATACTTGAAAGTAGCTTATGCCACAAGTAGGTGGATATGCCTAGTCTAGTTTCAAGGGGCTTGGAACAAGTCTTAGCTTGTGCAGAAAAAGGCTTAGCAAAAAGAGATCTAAAGAGTGTGTCATCTAGTTCATAATGTCAACATTTATTTTCTCACCTTACTTCTTAATGTTGAACATAAATATGCACAACAAAATAATACAAATTAATAGGCATAAACATATCATGTTTCATATAAAGTACTTGACCTTAAGAACTAGACACAACATGAATTTTAGCTTTTGTTTTTATCTCCCCTTTTCTTTTATTCCATGGCATTTCTTTTTAGTTTTAATCTCATTAAGGTAGAGTTCCTCTTCAGTATATAATCATAAACATTTATTATAATGGTGGTGGTCTTTCTAATGCAAAACAAAAAGTAAAATGACAAAACAGACGCTCCGAGTTTTTACGATAGTTCTATGTTGCTCAAAAAACAAAGTTTAGAGGTTTGCAAACTGGGAGTTGAGTTGGTCTAGTGGGGTGCCTTGGGAATCTCCAAGCTTATGGCTTTAACCATCCTTGGATTTCTCTTGGTGTGGTGTTCCTCTATTCCCTGTCAAAAACTACAACACAATACTTTTTCTCCCATCTCTTTTCTGAGAGGTGACATTAGTGGCACACGAATATAAAAGTTGCTGCATATATATCAAAGAAAAATTATTTCTAAATGCTACAGAAAGCATATAATGTTCCTACATATCCCTAGCATATAATATGACTCATATAAATCATATTAGGACACTTGTAAATGGTTAAAACAAAACATGGCAGAATCTGTCCAAATTTTCAGCAACAGCAAAACGAATTTTTTTCGTCCACTTAGACATGTCAGTAATTTTAGCCAATTTTTGTTTATACAGAGGATGAAAAGTTGTAATTTCTGTATGAATCTGAGCGCAATCGAGTTACATAAAACACCATAAAATTCACGCACTAAAAACTGTTCTGCAGAAATTTGCTACTTCATGTGTTTAGCAACTTTTAAAACATCCAAAATGGGTTCCACTTGGTACTTTATTAAAAACTACAGAAACAAAACCAAAACAAAACTCTCTTGCTACAGCAAGAGTTCAAAACAAAAATAAAAAATAAAAAATAACTGGGTTGCCTCCCGCAAAGCGCTTTCTTTATAGCCATATAGCTAGGATTTACTTACTTGGTTTAGGTGTTGTGGGACTCATGGGATAACTTGTGCTTATTAGATACCTCCTTCTTCCTTGGAAAGTTTTCCATGCACTTCTTATGAGGAAATTGAAACTTCACATTTCCTTCTTTTACATCAATGACTTCACCTGTATTTCTCAAAAAAAGTCTACCAAGTATTATAGGACTTGAGGTATTGCTCCCCATATCCATGATAATAAATCAACAGGCACAAATGTCATATGTAATTCAACCATAATATATTGAACTTTTCCTAAAGCATGTTTAGTTGAATCAGCAGCAAGTAAAAGATCTATTGAGCATTTTTTATAGGTTTCAATTCAAGTAAGTCATATAGATCTTTAGATAAAACTGAGACACTAGATTTAAATCTAGAATAGCATGGTGTGTATCTCTTCCAATAGTGATTAATACATTGGGGATCCATACATCCCCAATCTTAGGTGGTATCATAGCTTCTCTATTGTATCTTTCAATCTTTTCTTTTATAACATAATTTCCTAGGTAGGAACCAAATCCTGCTTGATGACCATTAAAGGATGGATCATTAGAATAAATTTTCAATAAATGAATGAGTTCATGCAATCTATATTTATGTAGATCAAGTAGGGGTTCTTTTGTTTCACTTAACATTTTAACTTCTTCTACTTGTTTACTCTATTATATAAATTGAAGATTTCATGTCTATCATCAAATGCATCTTCTGGTACTTTAGCTTTTTCAAGGCTTTCTTTGCCTTTTACATGTGAGTACATGATCTCATTAAAATCTCCAATTACCACCCATGGCAGGTCATGTTGGGCCTTGAGTTCTCTTAGTTTGTCCCAAGTTTTATATGTATGATGCCACAGTGGTTCTCCATAAATCCCTATCAATCTCCTGATTTTATTAGGCCCCTCAATTACTTTCACATTAATATATTTCGGAGTCGAGAAAATTTGTTGAATTTCCACGCCTCTTTTCTAGAAAAGGATTACACCACCACTTCTAGAACTGCTAGAATTAACAATCTTGAAATCCATCTTCAAAGTACTCCGCAAACATTAAGCCAGATAATCATAGAGGTGTGTCTCCGACAAGAAAATCACCTCGAGGTCACTTTGCTTCCGAACATCCGAAAGCGCTCGAACTGTCGGGGTGTTACCCAAACCCTGACAGTTCCTATATAATATCCTCACTGTGACCGGACATGCTCCTTGTGGGAACCCGCTGATCCTAGTGAAGAGGAGTTAGCTCCGTCCTTCTTAGGGTGCTTGTGGCCCCCATTTTTCACCATATCCACCATGCTAGCCTCGGCCATAGTAGCACCATTGGTAATCAAAGCAATTGTACCATCACCATCCATGATCAAATTTGTTTCAGCAGTATTTAAAACACCAAGCAAATTTTGTTTGTCCTTGATTTAGTGCTCACCCTGTCCTCCGTATGGGTGTCTGCTTTCTTCCCCGGGCTAGTAGCAGTATCAGCCAGGTCTTCCTCCATACCGAATTTGTGATCAGCTAGCAGGGGCCATTATGTCCCCAGATCTCCATATTCCCACCATGACCCAGGGGATCAATAGAAGTATGTACACCACGACCATCATGGCCCCTACTAAGCCCACCCCTACTAAGCCCAAATTCCAACGACCACCGTGCCCTCATGGCCTCGACCAGAGCCGCCACCTCGATTAGCACCACTACCTCTGCCATGTCAGGTTGCCCAATCGGCTTTAAGCCAGTCTCCCCATTTTAAACTATCCTCTTGATGCTCACCCGAACCACACTCCAAGAATGAGTGCCCGATAAATCCATAAGCACCACAAAATCTCAACATTTTTTCGTATTTAATATGAAACATCTCTCGTTGTCCACCTCTCGACATTGACACAAAACGAGCTAAAGCCTTTCGAACATCCATCCTAACTTGAGTCCGAACAAAATTCCTTGCCCCCTAGGTGTCAAGTTGCACTTCAATAACCTTGCCAACTTTTTTCTCTATCAAATTTGTGATTAACGTCTTGTTCCTATAGCCCACAGGGACCTTATGTATTTGGATCCAGGTCGTGAAGAAATTAAGATCAATGGTGTCTGGATCATCAAGTCCATCGTAAGGCTCAATACACATTGCAACTTGCCGAAACAGGCAAGGACCTCCCCTTTCAACTTTCAACCAATCCCCTAGACAAAAACACTAGACGGTGAACAAATTCCCCTCTAGATGTTGGAATTTTACCTCTCTCGTGGGGCTCCAAGCCACCTTCATTTGTTGCTCAAAAGTCTGAGGACTGAAATAGTTCGACGTGTGAACCCTTGCCAGCGCCATACACTTCATGCCCTCTAGCGGAGCATCTGGTTCCTCCTCAAAAACTAGGTCATCAAATTCATCCTCCTTGATGCCTAAACATTGCAGCATCTCGTCGATTGTCCCAGATTGTTTACCCCCGAGTCTCCTGCCCGGTTCATTGAACTAGATGGAAGTCGCCATCTAGGTTGAGAGCCAGAACCAGGCCAGGCCCCCACGAGAACTTGTGGGAACAACGGAAGAACACCACGAACGCGTGATCAGATAAACTGAAACTCCTGATGGGATGGGAGGAACCCAATCGACCAGGAAAAGGACTCTGTACCGGAGTAAACTCCGGCGGTGGAGGAGGTAAACCCTAGACGCCCTTGCGAGTGCAAGGTCTGAGTCGTAACCTGTTACTTATACTTTGTCTAAGCCAATAGCCACCATTGCGTTAATAATGTCACACACATAAATATGACAAAGATTGCTCACGCTCTTGTTTACCTTCAGTTTCATGAATCGAGCGTTTGTTTACGCTGTTGATTTCACCCCAGGGCTAGTGCTTTTAACAAATATTTCAGCACCAAATTAAGTACGGCCACACACATAAACATGATTTCAGCACAAAACTGGCGTTTGGTAGTGAGAACCTACATCGGTAACTATTGGCACTCTATATTCGAACGCTGCCACTATGTTGGGACCCAAAATGAGATCGACCTAAATGAAGCGGCGTTTGGTCATCTGAACACCACCAATAGGGACACTATTAGTAGTATTCATTTTCCGAAACCCACCTATGGGGCCAACACACTAGCTAGCCGCGTCCGTTAATACGAAACACCACAAGTAGCATTTTAGTACCGGCGTTCCACTTTTTTCCAAACGCCACTACTATTTTGCCTTCTAGCCATGGCGTGTGAAAATTGATTCGTGCCACTAACAAAATGTCTGCTATAAGTTTTTTTACTAGTATGTACACCTTCCAATCCATATTAACTGTCGCTGAATTGGATATATTCAACACTAAAACATGTCTCAATACATTCAACGATAATTAATATGAATCGGAGTGAGTACTTTCTTTGCCTCCTAAGAAACTTTCCACAGTTGAACTATAATCTATTAAGTTCAAATGTTCAAGGATGCCACTAGCTTGAAGCCCCAAAAGACACGGAGTACAGTGCAAAGAAAGGAACACGCCATGCTAAATGTCGGTTCCAAGCGGTCGTTTTCAAACCAGTATACTTTCTATTTTGGAAAGTCATGCTTGGTCCAACTTCCCTTTATTGGAATATTCTCAAATTAGTAACTTGAATTTTGTTGCTAACTTTCAAAATACGGTCTCAACTTTTGGAATTTGAACCTTTTGACGGTTAAAGAACTTCCATAAATACTAAAAATTAAATTTAGTAACTTGAATTCCGTTGCTAACTTTCGGAAATATGGTCTCAACGTTTGGAATTTGAACCTTTTGACGGTTCAAAACTTCCAAAAATTCTAAACTTATAATTTTCAAACTTCATCAACTTGAACTTTTAACAGATAAAAGTAAAATTTGAAATTCAAAAAATACGAAGTTCTAGAATATGCTACTTTCGAATTTATTCCAACTTTGAAGTTTCAGCTTTCTATTTACCACACTTCGCAGTGGAAATACCGAACCGGTATCGTAGGAGAGAAGAAAGACGCTCCAGAGGCAGCGACAAAAACCCATCTAGGGTTCCTTCCCTCCACCGGCGATGCCACCGGCCCGTCTCGTCTCCGGTGGCCTTAGTGCCTTGGAGACGTGGCGGACCACGGCCTCTCGCCGGCGGGAGGTCTTAGTGTTTTATTGACTGTTTTTAGTGTCTTCTTCAGGATGTTGAGGCGGCGGCTACGTCCTGAAGTCAGAATAAAGTCCTCCCCGCCCTATCCTCGCTCCGGTGATGCGCCTAGCATCGGCGGAGGGCGTGTGGAGTCGTACGTCCGACGGATCTCTTCGGATCCGGTCGTTTTTCGCTTTCGTTGGTGTGTTTGGAGGTCAGTCTCTTCCGATCTACGTTGGTCATCTTCGGCGATGGTTCCTGCTCTGGTGCGCTGGTCCTTTGGGGCCTTAGCACGACGACTTCTCGTCCGTCTACTACAACAAGCTCTACTACGACAAGCTTTGCCCGGCTCCGGTGATGGAGGGGCGAGGACGGCGGCGCGCCTTCGGCTCGTGCCCGTGTTTGTAGTCGTCGCTAGGTGGTCCAGTGACCTATTTGTTATTTCTATTACTTTTAGAAATCTTTGTACTGCTCTTGATGATTATTAATAGATCGGTGGAATTTCCCAAAAAAAAAAGCTTTCTATTTACCACAATTGGGCAAGTATGTCCATATTAATGGTGCGGTTTGTAGCGACCTACTAGTACTACTACTACTAAGAAAGTAATGACATGCCCGTGGAGTTGTGTGTACGAGGGATCCCTTGGGGTCCGATCGTTCTTCGTATTGGTTGGTGTGCTTTGAGGTCAGTCTTTTTCGATATACGTTTTTCTTTTCAACGATGGTTGCTGCTCTGATGCGTTGGTCCTTTGGGGCATTTGCACAATGACTTTCCGTCGGTCTACAACAACAAGCTATACTACGTCAAACTTTGCCTGACACCGGTGATGGAAGGGGCGACGACAACGGCGCGTCTTGGGCCACTAGTGCACACCCCCCCTCTAACAGCGGTTGTAGAACCGCTGTTGAGGGTTCGGTGTTAGAGGGGCCCCCCCTTTAACACCGGTTCGTATAAGAACCGGTGTTAAAGGGTGGCGCACGTGGGGCTGCCGCAGGGCTCAGGGCCCCCCCTTTAACACCGGTTCATAACACGAACCGGTGTTAAAGGTTCTATGCGCGGCAGGAAAAAGAGATAAATCTCTGTCGTGGCAGAGTTCTGCCGCGGCAGGAAAACGGCCTAAATCTCTACCGTGGCAAAGTTCTGCCCCTGCCCCGTTCTGGGCGTATTTCTGCGGCGCGGCGGGGACGAGGAGGGGGGGGAGGGGGAATCGATCGGGAGCGGTATACACATACATCGTCATCGGTACATACGAGTACATGAATAATTAAGCAACTATTATTATACACAACATCGTCATTGTGTGGTATTCTCCGTAAACGTTGAAGCATCAAGTATAAGACAAACACGTTCAAGCATATATACAATGTTCATTTTGGTTGATATCTAAAGAGTTCTCCGCGAGGCGTGACGACCTCATCAAGTATGAACCCCGCCAATTCCTCTTGAATTGCTCGTATGCGGTCAAATGGTAGGAGTTGGTCCCGCATCCGTTCGATCTGAATATATATAAGAATGGGGTCAATATATATATAAGAATAAAACTCAACACAATTGATGGTAATAAAATAATGTTGTGTACTTTGTTTACTTACTCTAAGTTGTTCTAGTGTGGCTTGGCCCGTCGCATATATCGTGTTGCGAATGAACTCGCAAACATAGTACCCACATAAGTTATTGCCGTGTCCCTGATGCGCGCACTTTACGAGAATAGAGAGTTCAATCAAAATAATAATCAATAAAGCATGATATAATGGAATTGGAAGCAGAATCAAAGAGATACGCAGACCTAGCTAGCTAGTATTACTTACATTTTGGTCTACAAATTTTAGTTCTTCTGACCATTCACCCACGGCCCTGCCCGTGAACCTTTTCCAAACCCTGTCTGGCAAAGAAAATGGATAAAGGAGTAATTAATGTTGTCACGAAAGTTGCCGATCTAGTGCGATAATATGATTGAAATTACCTCTGGAGCATCTCTCTAAAGTCTGCTCATAGCTCTTTTTCTTTTCGTAACGAGTCCATGACAAGGACTTTTCCTGAGTCAGGTTGAATGACTAGCAGAATAAAGTGGAACCTACGCACGCATAACTCATCATCAGTTACACTTAACATCGAGTAAGCCGAAACAGAATGTGTACAAGAGAGGGTAACAGTACTCACGAGAAGTTGTAAGGCAATAGTATTTCCCTTTTGGTTTGTTGTCTCAGTAAAGACCTTAGCAATAAATCTTCTGTTTGCCCGGGTTTGGTTCCTACCACTTCTTCATGAACTCTATTTGGATCAACGAACCCAATGTCAAAAGGTCCTCCTTTCATGCATTCCATAACCTTTTTCCTGCATAATAGTATATACATATATGGTGAGCATATATATATACATGCAATTAATGAAGTGAATGAGATGAGATAGAAAATACAGAAATAGTACTTACACACAATAAAGGCTGATGGCAGCTTTGTCGAGTTCCTTCTGATTAAATAGAAAATGCAAGTCTTGAATGTTGAAGTCGATCTTGTCGTCTCCGCACAAGAAAATCTCATCTCTTATATGCGCCGTGATCCATTCTTCCTTTCTCGTCTTGCAGAAATTAAGGTACCACTTGTGCAATCTTCGCATCTTTGTTGGTAGATTCTTGAGCTCCTCTTTCTTGACGAGATTCTTCCCATACTTCCATGGCTGTATGGGGTTGGCATCGCATTTGGGCAAGTTGTCTCCCATGATGTTCAAGTATGCAATGTAAGTCATCCCCATCTCATTGGCCTTTCTTTGTAGCTCTGCCTCATAATCATTTACGGGAGGAGCGTCCCGTGTGTCGAACACTTGGAGCGGGGCGCATGATTGGTTTTCCTGCTCTTCGAGCATGGGAACTGTTTTCTGGGGTGCCGCACGACAGCTACTTTCAGTCTCCCTACGGCGCCTTGCATCCGCCTTCAAAATCTGGCGCTCGTAGTCCGGCACAAGTGGGGTTTCAGGTTTCAAAAGATTTTTGTAAAACTTCTCCACCACCGCCGGATCTATTTTCTCCTTTGGCTCGGCCCGTCTAGGTGCAAAGAATTTCTTGACCTCTTCTTCCGAGATCCTATTGGTCTCCTCGTCGCTGTGATTCCACGGTAAAACCGGCAACGGCTTGGCGGAAGGCTGCGGGACGTAGTTTTTTGAACTCTTTGGCGTACGGTTTCCTGCGGATTTCTTTGTGGCAGTGCTAGTGATGCTCTTCGTGGTAGTACTCTTCCGCTTACGCTGAGGAGATGGCTGAAGCGCCGGAGATGGCTGCGGCGCAGGAGATGGCTGAAGCGCCGGAGATGGCTGCCGCGTAGGAGATGGCTGAAGTGGCTCAGACTGCTGACGCTGCAGAGACGGCGGGGGTGCCAGTGGCCTCCAATTTGGAAGCACGATGTGTTCCTTCTTCCAAAGAATGGTTGTTTTCACTGCAAATTTGAGTTGAGTTTCCCCTTCACCTGTAGCATGGTCAAGCTGTGCTTCCTCATATTCCTTCACAACCTCATCCACCCCGACAATAGCATAGCCATCTGGAATCGGTCGACAGTGGTAAGTTCCACCAGCTATAGGAGGTAAGGCATAGCCGACAGCCACCTTAATGGATAAGCCCAGTAATCTCACATGCAGCTCAGCGTGTTCGGTCTCCGTGATCTCATCCATGGGGTATCGAGGACCCGCCATTTCAAGCGTGGGCTGCACGTTCTCCGTGGAAGCCACGCTGCTTTCCGCACAGAGTCTGGGCTGCCGGCAGCTTCCAATGCAGGATCTTCGTCCCGCTGAGATGGGCCGGTAGCTTGATGGCTCTTCTGTGCATTCACTTGCGCCTGCTGCGCCACAAGTGCATGTTTTATCCGTATCATCCGCTCTGTACGCTCTTTTTCTTTTCTGCCGCGCCATCTGTAAGAGTCACTCCACTCGGCAAACCCATCCTTCCACGTCATACCCCCTGTGCCTCGTGCATGTCCAGGGTGTTCTTTTTTACCGATGGCGCGTGTGAGCTGGTCATTCTCTCTGTCGGGATGGAAGGTCCTGGCGGCTGTTTCCTCGTATGCCGTGATGAGTTCAGTGACGGGTTTGGCAAGGAGGGTTGGGAAGATACACAATCCTGTTTCTGGGTCCAACCTTGCCCCGATTCCGTAGAACCAAGTCTTTGCACGTAGGTCCCACCCATGTGTCTGGGGTGTGATCCCTCTGTCGCGCAGGGCCTTCTCAGCTTCCTCCCACTTAGGCCTCTGAGATATGTAGCCACATGACCCTGTCCTCTGGTGATATTCCTTCTTCTGGGCATTTAGCGTATTGGATTCTGACCTCTTTGTAGCTATAGCACCTTTCTTGTATGCCACAAATTCGCGCTAGTGAGGTCTTATCTTCGCATAATATGCGTCTTCGAAATCTGGAGTCTCGCGAGCTTTGACAAATTTGTTTAATTTTGTCTTCCAGTTGCGGAAAGCGTCAGCCATCTTCTTTAGAGTCCACTCTTTGACCTTTTCCTTTATAACCGGTTTGTTTTCATCCTCCTCTGGCGGAAGGGTGAAATTTACCAACAGTGAATTCCAAAGCGTTTCTTTGGATCTTTCATAGACAAAGGTACCGTCGCCCTTCTTTGGCTTATTCCAATATTCAATTATGATTGGGATTTGGTCCCTAACAAGAACTACAGCCTGACGTACAAATTTGTCTGCGGCCTTCTTGGGCTCCATCGGCCTGCCATCAACACGGACTGCTTCGATCGTGAACTTTGCACGATCTTTGAACCGATGTCTCGCGCCTCGCTTGCTCTTTTTCGTAGAAGAAGATGGTTGCTGGCTGGTCGATCCAGAGGGCTAAAAGAAGAAAGAAGCGTTAATTAATACATGTAGAAGAACATTGTTGGTGGAAGTCAGCAGAGGCTTAATCAATGCATATACCTCGCCGGACTTTGTAATCACTAAATTGCATTCACGGGAGTCTTCATCTTCTCCATGACTACTTGAGCTGTCATCATGTCCCTCCAAGTTCAGATATTGTGAGGTGTCCTCATCGATAATGTTCTCCATTATTTCTTCTTCTTCAAGGTTTCTACTAAGTGGATCCATAGTTTCTAAAACAATAATATTATCTAGAGTAAGAGAGTAAACATTCAAGTGGACTTGGATTCATACACAAATATACATATTATTCATACAAAAATACACAAATTAAATTAAAACCCTAAGCATGCTTGATCATTTTAAACGAGTTCCGAGGGGTCCAAACCCTAATTCGGAGAAATCCCGGATGCATATGAGAGGGGCTAGCTACAGTGGCTGACCGGAGGATGCTCCAGAAAGCGGCGGCTGGCGGCGCTGGAGAGCGACCTAGGGCGCGCGAGGTAGCGGGTTCGCCTCAGCGTGATGCGGCCTACCTAAAACGGGCGGCGCCACTACCTAGGGGTCACCGAAGCGACGTTAACGACGACGGCCAGCGGCAGCGCTTGCAGAGCAGCGAGGTGACGACCCTAAACTAATACTAACTATAAAATACACTAAATAACCATAAACTAAATACACTAAACTACACTAAATAAATAACGCTAAACTAAATAACCCTAAACTAAATAAATAACCCTAAACTAATAACCGTAAACTAAATAAACCCTAATCTAATACAAACACTAAACTACTAATAATACACACTAAACTACACACTTATAAAATACTAATAACTAATTATATACATATATGCAACAATATATACAACATATATGCAACAATATATATATGCAATTACACACAAATAAAATTATTCATACACAACAATATATATACATATATGCAACATTTATCCAATATACACACAAATAACATTTATCACCAATATCCAATATCTCCAAACACAAACAGAGAGCTCTCACCGCCGGTGGCGGCAACTCTCGTGAACGGGGTCGGGGGCAGCGGTCGTGGACGCGGGGTTGGCGGCGGCGGCTCCGAGTTGGTGGAGGCTTCAGTGTTGGCGCGCGGTGGATCCGAGCGGCGGCGACGGGGGTGGCGGCCGACGCGGACGCGCGCGGTGGCGGACGGTGCTGGCGCGGCGGGGGGTGTCGACTGCGACGGCGACGACTCGCCCGCGGGGAGGGGGGCGACGGCGCTCCCGCGGGATGGCGACGGCGAGGGCTGGACGGCGACGGCTGGACGGCGCCGGCTCTCCTCTGCTTTTCTCTGCGCGCGCGCTTTCGATCTGGCTGGGAGGAAGAAGGAAGGGGAAGGCGCGCGTTATAACCCCCCCTTTAACACCGGTTTGTGGCTGGAACCGGTGTTAAGGGGGGGAATTCATTTCGTGCCCGCACCCCCCCTTTAATACCGGTTCCAGCCACGAACCGGTGTTAAAGGGGGGGGGGGGTGTGCGTGCGAAACGAAATAAATGCGCCCCCCCTTTAACACCGGTTCGTGGCTAGAACCGGTGTTAAAGGGGGGGCATTTATTTCATGCATTAAAGGGGTGGGGGCATTTATAATTCAAAAAATAGGATATGAATTTAGAAAATTCATATCTTATTCATTTCAACTCAGAAAAATATGAATAATATATCATAATTTTTCAGAAAAATAATATCTATCCATTCATGTAAAAACATTTTATATTTACTTTAGATGAAAATTTTCAAAATGATTAAAACACTTACATATAAATTTTGATTATTCAATTCAAACAAAAATAAATTGTCAAATCCTAAAACTTTGAACATAAGAAATATTAAGCATCTAAAAAGGAATCTAACCCTATTTTATTAGAGCAAATCATATTTTATTTTGTATTAACATTTTTGAATTGATTGGATATTTAAATGCCGCATCTTTTGTATACACTTGAATCTGACAAAGCCTCGCTCAACTTGCATTGGATTTTTGATAAAATAGCATATTGTGAACCTAAAAATGATTTTTGTAAAAAATCATGAGCATCGTATCATGTACCTGTAGTTCATATCTGACCCACTTCCTACCGATTCGGCAGGAATTTGTCTTTTTCACCAGAGGTGGACGGAAAGGTTTCAGATCCCCCTGTTGGTACATTGTTCATATAAGGTGGTCTAGTATTTTTTGTAAAATGTGGTGGTGGTTTTTTGAATTAGCCATTTGGTGGTTGCTTCACAAAACCGTCCGTTTTTTATGCTCGGAAAATGGAAAATGCCTTTTTGGTGCGATAAAAAGGAAAACTTCCTCTTGCAACATTGTTTGCCATGCCATGATGCACATGTATGCACAATATGGCCATATTATCACAAACTATTCCTTGATTCTAGCCATAACATTGGTCATTTGACCCGAAAGCCAAGAAACCTCGAATGAGATAGGTCATTTTGTGAAGGAGATAGAACTGGAATTAAAATACAGAATGCAACTAATTGTAAGTTACATAAAGCACGACTGAAAATTAAGATACATAAAATAACTGAAAATTAAGATACATGGCCAGATTAAGTAACAATCGGCCGAACTTGTTTCGGAATGTTGGAGTGATTTAGTCATGCTCCTTCCTACACCTGTAATACTCGCCACTGTAGTCGTCGTACTCGCCGCCGCCGTCATCGCTGTCGTCGTCGGGGTCGTCGTAATTGAACCTTGAAGGCTGAGTATGCGTGGGCTAGACTTGAGGGTAGCGCAGACGGGGGTTATAGTCGGCGGCAGTGTCATAGGCCATGACGCTCTGGAGAGTCCGACCGCGCCACCATAGCCGACGGCCGGCCTCGTTGAAGTTTGGAGGAGGTGGGCCGTCCTCCTCGTGCCTGGCGAGCGCCCTCTCACGCCGATCCACGAAGAAGGCTTCCCAAGTGGGGAAATAGTCGGGATGCCATCTGGGATTCCTCCGCTGCTCTCGCGTGAGCTCGAAGTAGTAGTGGTTCGTGATGGCCATCCGGCGCGCCACACCTAGAGGGACAGGAGGAACCGGCACGCCTCCGGCGCTCAGCATCCAGCCGACGGGGACACAGTAGCCCGGCGGGCAGGGGTAGTTCGAGGCGCAAAGCGCCTCCGCCTCCCTAGGGGTTAGTGCTACGGTGGAAGCCATGCGAAAGAGTGATGAGGTTTCAGATATGAGTCTAGAGATGTGCAATGACAATGGAGGCCAACCCTACATATATATAGTGAAGAACTGGCGGGAAGAACTGGAGGGAAGAACTGGCGGGAAGAACTGGCGGGAAGAAAAATGGCGGGAAGAAAAATGGCGGGAAAAATGGCGGGAAAAAATGGCGGGAAGAAAAATGGAGGGAAGAAATAGAAGGAAGAAAAATGGCTCATTTAATACATATACTGTTAATAGAAGAAATATGACATTGATTTCCATGTTGAGATACATATGTGTGCCAAAAATGGCTCAATTAATACATATAGTCAATCTTATGATCACGTCGGCCGTAACCATGGAGTATCAACACCGTTTAACAGGATGGTTGGGTCAGTCTTCACTCTGAAGGGCGGAATTTCATCAAACTTATTATAATCTTCTGACATGTCTGTCTTGTCCTCCACTCCCACGATGTTTATTTTCCCTGAAAGAACTATGTGACGCTTTGGTTCATCGTGTGATGTATCTATTTGCTTATTTTTTCTTTTTTTTCGGTTTGGTAGAGATGTCCTTCACATAGAAAACCTGAGCCACATCATTGGCTAAGACGAATGGTTCGTCTAAGTTCTTGTCTACCTTCATAAGATTGTTGAGATCCACCGTTGTCATTCCGTACTTCTTGTCTACCTCAACCCCCCCTCCTGTTAGCTTGACCCATTTGCATCGAAACAAGGGGACCTTAAAATTAGGTCCATAGTCAAGTTTCCATATCTCCTCTATGAACCCATAATACGTGGTCTTTTGCCCATTGTCTTCTGCTGCATCGAAGCGGACACCACTATTTTGGTTGGTGGTCTTTTTATCTTGGCCTATCGTGTAAAATGTATTCCCATTTATCTCGTACCCTTGGAAAGTACATACAGTCGAAGATGGTGTCCTGGCCAACACGTACAGCTGATCCCTAACAGTGGTGTTATTCGTGAGAAGTCTTTGCAGCCAGCCGCCAAAACTCGCCATGTGTTCACTTATAATCCATTCATCAGACTGCCCCGGGTGTTTGAGGCGTATTAAATTCTTGTGTTCATTGATATACGGGGCAACCAAGATAGATCTTTGTAAAACCGTGTAGTGTGCTTGATTGAGAGAATGCCCGTCCCTACATATCATTGCTTTACATCCTAGGGTGCCTTTTCCACGCAGTATCCCCTCATGTCGTGATTCTGGAACACCAATCGCCTTAAGGTCAGGAATAAAATCAACACAGAACTCAATGACCTCCTCTGTTACATAGCCCTTGGAGATGCTTCCTTCTGGCCTAGCACGGTTATGAACATATTTCTTTAAGACTCCCATGTACCTCTCAAAGGGGAACATATTGTGTAGAAATACAGCACCGAGAATGGCAATCTCTTCTACTAGGTGAACCAGGAGATGCGTCATAATATTGAAGAAGGATGGTGGGAACACCAACTCAAAGCTGACAAGACATTGGGCCACATCTGTCTGTAACCCTGGTAGGCTTTCTGGATCGATTACCTTCTGAGATATTGCATTGAGGAATGCATATAGCTTCACAATGGGTACTCGAACATTTTCAGGTAGAAGCCCCCTCAATGCAATCAGAAGCAATTGTGTCATAATCACGTGGCAGTCATGAGACTTCAGGTTTTGGAATTTTTTCTCTACCATATTTATTATTCCCTTTATATTCGACGAGAGGCCAGACTGGACCTTGATACTGCTCAGGCATTCAAAAAAGATTTCCTTCTCTGCTTTGGTAAGAGCGTAGCTGGCAGGAGTTAAGTGGCATGGTTTACCCTTCTCGTTCTCAGGATGCATAGGCTCTTCAGGGTCTTTCAGACGTTGCTGGTCTTGCCGTGCTTCCGGTGTATCTTTTGTCTTCCCATACACTCCTAGGAAGCCTAGCAGGTTCACGCAAACTTTCTTCGTCACGTGCATCACGTTGATTGAAGAGCGGACCTCTAAGACTTTCCAATAGGGTAGGTCCCAAAATATAGATTGCTTCTTCCACATGGGCACGTGTCCGGCATCGTCATTCGGAACAGATAGACTGCCAGGACCTTTTCCAAAGATTACTTCTAGGTCCTTGACCATACCAAATACCTCCTCACCGGTACGGAGGACAGGCTTCCTCCGGGGTTCTGCCAGACGTTTGAAATGCTTGCCTTTCTTTCTTTCTGGATGTAGGTTCGGAAGAAATCGATGATACCCTAGGTACACAACCTTCTTACATTTATCCAAATATACACTTTCAGTCTCATCTAAACAGTGTGTGCATGCATTGTATCCCTTGTTTGTCTGCCCTGAAATGTTACTAAGAGCAGGCCAATCATTGATGGTTACAAAAAGCAATGCTCGTAGGTCAAATGGCTTCCCTTTGTGCTCATCCGACATACGTACACCTGGTTTGGCCCACAGCTGTAAAAGTACTTCAACTAATGGCCTTAGGTACACATCAATGTCGTTGCCGGGTTGCCTCGGGCCTTGGATGAGCACTGGCATCATAATGAACTTCCTCTTCATACACAACCAAGGAGGAAGGTTATAGATACATAGAGTCACAGGCCAGGTGCTGTGATTGCAGCTCTGCTCACCAAAAGGATTCATGCCATCTGTACTTAGACCAAACCTTAAGTTCCTTGCGTCACGTGCGAAGTCCGGGTACTCTTGCTCGACTTTTCTCCACTGTGACCCATCAGCGGGGTGTCTCAACATCGCGTCTTTCTTACGGTCTTCCATGTGCCATCGCAACAACTTGGCTTGCTCTTTATTTCTGAAGAGACGTTTTAACCGTGGTATTATAGGAGCATACCACATAACCTTGGCAGGAACCTTCTTCCTAGGGGCCTCGCCCTCAACATCGCCAGGATCGTCTCGTCTGATCTTATACCGCAGTGCAGTGCATACCGGGCATGCGTCCAAATTCTCGTGCTTCTCAACGCGGTAGAGGATGCAGTCATTAATGCAGGCATGTATCTTCTGCACGTCTAATCCTAGAGGGCAGACAACCTTCTTTGCTTGGTATGTACTGTCGGGCAACTCATTATTTCTTGGAAGAAGATTCTTCATTTTTGCCAACAACTTTGAAAATGCGCTGTTAGTCACACCGTTCTCTGCCTTCCATTGCAGCAAATCCAGTGTGGTACCTAGCTTTTTGTGGCCATCTTCGCAAGTTGGGTACAACAATGTTTTGTGATCCTTTAACATCTGCTCCAGCTTCTCCTTCTCCTTTTCAGTTTCACATTCTTCCTTTGCATCAGTAATGGCCTGACCAAGATCGTCATCAGTGGGCCCATCTGCTGCCTCTTGATCTTCATTATCTACCCCCGTTGCAGTATCATCATATTCAGGATACATATTATGATAGTTTTCATCATCCTCTTCTTCTTCTTCGTTGTCTTCCATCACAATCCCTTTTTCTCCGTGCTTGGTCCAACAATTATAGCTGGGCATGAAACCGGATCGAAGCAGGTGGGCGTGAATGGTTCTGGTATTTGAGTAGTCTTTCTTGTTCTGACAGTGAACACACGGACAACACATAAAACCATTGTGACCACGGTTTGCATTAGCCACAACGATGAAATTTTGGAGGCTCGTAATGTACTCGGAAGTGCGGCGGTCACCGTACATCCATTGCCGGTTCATCTGCATTAATATATAGTATATATCAAAAAATAATAGGGAGATGACCATTTATATATATAGTACATCAATGACATATGAAAGGATAGTTGCCGACCTCGACCGAGAAGGAAAGAGCAACGAGAAAACTTATTTTGAGCTCTCGGGCATTTCACCGAACACCTCTTGTGCATACGAAAAAAACACAAACTAGCACACTTCACACCCTCTTGCTAGGCTTCAAAATGAGATAGTGAAAAAATGGAAGAGTGGGGTGTGGGCTGCGGTGTCTTATATAGCCCCCCCTTTAACACCGGTTCAAGCCACGAACCGGTGTTAGGGGGGGGGGGGGGGGTCTGCGCGGGCCACTGGGCAGGGGCCTTTAACACCGGTTCGTGCCACGAACCGGTGTTAAAGGGGGGGCTCCTTTTTGCTGCACGGGCCACGCTGGTACAAGCCCCCCTTTAACACCGGTTCGTAGCCCATTTTCAGGCTCAACCAATCCACTAGTGAGCTCGTGCTAGTGTTTGTAGTAGTCGCTAGGTGGTCGAGTGATCTATTTGTAATTTTATTACTTTTAGGGCTTTTTGTACTGTTGTTGATAGTTATTAATAGATCGGGTGAAATTTTGCAAAAAAAAAAAAGGTAACGACGTGCGTGTGCTAGGCGATGCTATGTGATCTCTGTACCGTGACGTCCGCGGCTGTTGCATTGGATAAAGTGGGCCCATCTGTTTTCGATTGCTATACGCTCAACATCGTACACACATCGTCGTTTTTATCCTAGAGAACTCCGGGCACGTAGATGTTTTCTCATCCGAAACATGTATAACTCGGAAATCACACCGTTTGCGTATTTAGTTTCCTGACGTCCGGACCCCAAATAAAAACCGCTGCCGTGCTCCAACCGCCTTCCTTTAGATTCGCCGAAGTAAATTAAGCGGATCGTTCCATTGTCCACTGGTTGAGAGGCGAAGCTAGATCGGTCGGCGCGCTCGCGAACGATGGCCGACGACGAGGTGCTGTTGGCGATGGCCGACAACGAGGTGGTGTTGGCGGAGGCTGACGAGTGTAGCAGATGGATCATGACCTGCCTTTTCTTCGTTGCCACTGTCTTGCTTGTCCGCGTCTTCTTCTACCTGCTGGAGTACGTCAACAACGACCTAATGGCGGTCCTCGCGATTCTGCCAACCTGCCTGGTGATCGCCTCTTGCGGCATCTCCTTTCTTCTGCTTCTCGAGCAGTGTTGCGGCTTCTTTACTGTTCCACGGCGAAGTTTGGCAGATGACATTTTGAGTTTCTTTAATTAATTAAATAGGTATACATCTACGTCATATATGTCTTGTTGTCTTCTCTATCTAAGAGATAATCATGCCCCCCAAATTGTTCATCCTGCAATTAATGCTAGGTACACAAAATTATTTTATGTCCCCCAAATTCTTCATCCTCCAGCTTCTTTCGCTATTTGGACCATGTGAGCCCATCCTGCTGTGGTCGCGCTTTCTTGTATGTCAAGTTGTTCACGCGAGATCTCTTGTATAAACATCATGTTAGTTAGTTTAGATATATGTCAATCTACTTGTATCAACCTTTGTTGTAGTCTCCTCCGGATGGCTGGTAATGGGGGCTATATAAACACGGAGGGTGGCCCTGGTACGGATAACACACGCCTTACACCCAAATCAATCCTGGTATCTTACATGGTAGCGGAGGAAAACCTCCACAAACGCATCTAGAGTAGATCACTCTCTTCCCATCGCCAATGACTAAAGTCTTCTCATCCTCAACCATGATATCACCCCTAAACCAGTCGATCTCGGAAAAGCTTGGAAAGGGCAACATCCTTATGTGAGAGGCCCAAGTGTTGCCGGCCATCCGCGGTGCAAAGATGGAGAGCTACATCGATGGCTGCATGGTGACTCTGGAGTTGGAGCTCATCCTCGTCATCGGGGACGCCGCAAAGAAGGTGCCCAATGCCGAGTACGTGGAAGCCCAAGACCAATAGGTCTGGGTTCCTTTTCAACTCGCTGACACACGAGGTGATGGCTCACGTTCTCACCACCCACACCACACAAGAGCTTTGGGAGGCGATCGTCTCCATGTACAGCGTTCGCAACGCACAGTGAACACTTGCATTGCCCTCTCTACCACCAAGAAGCTCCCCGGTATGGCTATGGTCACGCTTTCCCACGCGGATGCCATGAGATTCCACACGGCCCTCGACTCACGACTCTCCTCTTCTTCTTCATCATTTCCCACTACCACCTCGCACCGCCACCTCCCACTAGAATCGCCGGAGATAGAAGGAGACGGAGGCGAACAACAAACTTATGGTTAGGGCTGGGGGTGTAGGGTGTCTTGTCGCGCACACTTCTAAGATGCGTGCAAACAAAAAGATGTCCTCCACGAGCGCAGACCCACCGAGAGGGAAGGCCAAGCTGGGGCCGCAGGCTGACAAGTATAGCAGGAGCTGGGAGATTAATTAGGGAACTATATTGTGGTTGAGTCATTATTCTATAAAAGAAAATTAGACCACGGAAGCGTGTGTTGCCACACCCGTTCATCTCGAGAGAAAAATGATAGAATATATGAGTTGTAAAAGATAAAACTTAAAAAAATATAGATAACATGTGTGGCGAGAGTCTTGTAAGAGAATCTCTATTTTAGTTAAGGACTTGACTACAAAGTGGTCAACCACCTTTTGACCTTAGGATGTGGTCAGTCCGACCAGGTGCTTTTAAGTTTTAGGAAACCGAATCTGAACAGAGTCTTTTCTAATATAGTAACTTTACTCGTTGGCCGCGAAATCGCATGTTATACCAGCATGGAACTCCGCGCAAGCTGAAAAACAAGTGTGTCACGGTGCCGCCCTCGTCCTAGATACGTCCAAACTCCAAAGAAAAAAATTCAACGACTTCCATCTCTCTATCCCTCATCAGATTAAAAAAACAGATTCCCTCGTTTTCTTCCTGCGACCTTATACAACGCAAACAACGAATAAAAGAGAACAACTACCTTGGGCAACACAAGAAAACACAAGGAAAAAAAGTAACTGGAGGTTGTTCACAGGAGGTATATTACTTTCCCACACTCCATCTGATTCCTAGATCTCAACAATTACTTCTTCCCATATCTGATTTCCAGATCTTCTTGAGTTTCTTCTTCCTAGATCTGTTTCTCCATACAACAAAAACTCTATGAACTAGCAGATTACTTCCCAAAGATAGCATATAGCCTTGAGAAAAGTACATATAGACACACAAAAGTACTAAATTTCTAGAAACTTATGAAGTATCAGATTTGCCAGAATTCTGAATGTTGATGTAGGAATCATGCTAGGTTTCTGAAGGAAATGGAACTTACTAGAATTTTAAACTACCTAGAATCCTAGATGTAGAACAACTGATAACCGTAGTTAACTTGGTGACCAATGTCAAACATGCATCTGATTTTTTGTGTGGAAAGGAGCATATATTAATATCAGAAGATACTAATTACACCCAGCCTCTGCAACAACGCATTGCTCTATCGGCCATACAGATGCACACAGCCAAAAAAAGAAAGAAGAATTTAAAAAAGTCCCACTATAGGGATCCATTCGTTGAAACAGCAGTACTACCACCACCAAGACAACACCAAAAGTCCAACTTCTCCAAAAGCGATGCCTCCAAGAAGGGAATAGTGCACAACACCATCATCGCCCGATCATAGATCTTAGGTTTTCACCCTGAAGAAAGTCCACGCTCTCAAAACAATGCCTTCAACAAGGCCATTTCCAGACACAACCAATTAAGGCCAGACCTTGGGTTTCCACCCTGATAGGTAGGACTGTGAACCTCTCCTGTGCAGTCGCCCCCACTTGCATGCCGCTTCTCCAAGTCACAAATCACCAAGCCAATTCCTCATCACCACCCAGAGTCGAACCACCATTGCCAGTCCTTAGAACTTGATCTACATGATATTCTCCGTCACCACCATGGAATGAGAACATGCCCCATGATATTAACAGCCAACTGAGCTTCGAAGCGCTCCCTCTGAACCCAAACGGCCAGAGTAACACATGGGTGCGCACGACCGAATCTTTCCAATCCGGCAATCTCCAGGCATTATTCGCCCATGGGAGTTCGCCAGCGGAACCTTCCGGAACTCACCATTCCGACTAGATCAACAAGGGCAAGCAACAACAGATCTTCATCTTCGCGCGAGAGGAACCATAGGACCGCCTCCATTATTCAAGCACACCAGCATGCCCCCACGCCGCCGATTAGAACAACGAAAGAGAAGGCAAGGCAACGCTAGGGACAGGTATCGGATCGGATAAATCCAGATCGAACCCATCTCTATGCGCGCCCCGCGACCACCCTTTTCCACTCCGGCTCACGCCCACCATGGCTAGGAGGTCCATGGCCACGCTTGGATCCCACCGGAAATTAGGGTTAGAGGGCCAATCTAGGTCTTCCGAATGGAATCCCAACACCAGCCCTCCTCCACCAGATCTCCACCACGGGGAACCACCACCTCCACCCGACCAAGGGACGCCGCCCAGATCGCCGTGCCTCAGCCTCCTCCGCCGCCGCCCCAGCAGCTCTGGCCTCCGCCTCCGACGCACCACCCCCAGCCACCTTTGGCGGCTAGGCTCGCCGCCACCGCGGTGAGGACCGATGGCATCGGCGGCGATAGGATCCCGTAGAGGAGCTTTTGGCGGCGGCGGGAGTCGCCCCTGGCGTCGCCCTGGGGAGCGACGTAAGGGTTTCAAATTATCCCTCCAAACATGCATCTGATGCATAAATCTATTATGCAAGATGCATCTGTTGTATCATGAGGGCAAGTAGAAACTGCATGAACTTGCATACTACACACAAAATCTAATTTCTCCCCAAAAAAATTGATCAACTTGGTGACCAAGTCTATTGACTGAAATTAGTTTGGGCATTGCTTCTCTCTGCATAAAAATGTGAGCCTGCATGAAGTAGAGAAAAGTTTAGTATTCTTGATGCAAATTAGCAAGAAGTAAAAATGATGATAAGTAGAAGAAAAAAAATAAATACATGTTGTTTCTACATTTATGTTTGGGAAAAGGTAACCTGGAACTTTTTTATCTAGTGTATGACATGCTCACGGTTGCTATGTTCATTAAAAAATTACATATTTTCATATCTTTAGCAGATGGATGTTGATCTTAACGAGCCGCTTCCAAAACATTTGCATGTTGTTTTTGAATACGAGGCGAGACAAGTTGCAGGACATCTACTGGCGACGGTAATGCAACAGGAGTGACTCTAGTGAAATAAAAGGTCTCCTAAACTCTTCAACATACCACATGTAACTACCTCGGACCCTACACTCTAAGTTCAAGCCTGGATGAACCAAAAGTGTTTAAGGAATTTTACAGCGGGGGCCCAAAGCCACCCACGTGTAGGCCCGTCGACCGTCCTAACCACTTCCAAGAACATCGGGATAAGAGCGAGCGGCGTAGGCAACATGCGAAGAGATCAAATACATACACAAGTGAGTATGTATGCAAGCTACCTTACAACAGTTCTTAGAGCCATACCATCTAAAAGAAATATTAATATTGCAACGCCATACGACAAGATCCAAATATCCTAGATAGAGATAATAGTGTAGGATAGCTCCTCATACATCAATCAACAGAGTAGCAAGCGGAAGCGGGAAACAAGATCCGAGTACGGATAATAAGCAAATCGGCATAAGATGCCACATAAATAAGCACATCCCGCCCACATATCTCACGGATCCCCATCCCCGGAATCTCTACACCGAGTGATCGGTGCCAACATCATCTGTCTCCTTCACCCAGTATCCATCTTGCGAATATACCTGTTCATCTGAATCAAACAATTTATCGTGTGAGACCCTAGGGGTACTCAGCAAGTCTTTATGCCTCTAAAGGGGACATATACCTGGGGTGACGCAATTGCAGCAAAAGATAACATCTAACAATTCTATAGAAACTCGCTAACCATCCGCCTAACCAATGATAGACGGATGTCCGTTAATTAATATCAACAATTATAACAGTATCAAGTAACATATCCATCCTTCCTCTCACTTACCGACGAGAAGGCGGACGAACAACCCATAAGTTGGCAGTTTTATCAACCATTTCATGAGTATTGCACTAATTACTAGTCAGATATTTAGTCAAATTAAAAGCGGTACTTTAGTTATGCTTGTCTATGATCGAGAAACCGTGCTCCGAGTCGTCCATAATCATGGACACGGCTTTCAGAAAGATTTACCCTGCAGGGGTGCACAAATAGCAACACACACTCGATCAACCTCGGAAAAACCAAATCAAGACCCAACGAGACGTTCACGACAAAGCAATCACAAGATTCATAAAATATTTTAGGGGGCCACCCCATTAAGCTACCCGCAACGAAGTTGGCCGGCTCCGAGACGGACCAAAGGTTTGTGTCAATGGCTATAAACGACTGGGAACCCGAAACTGTGACTAGGCTTGTCGATACCGCGAAAACATTCCACGATCCAAAACAGTACAGGTGCTCCACGCACAATCGTAATTAAAGCGGTAAAACATGGCATAAGTATAGGATAATAATAAAGCCCCAAACTACTTTGTGGCCCCAAGAAATAGAAATGAATAAAGCTCTGGCTCTGGGGGGTCCACAGGTCCTCCCGGATGTGGATTGTGCGAATATTCAAGGAACAGGAATCAAGTACACGGGGTCCTAAGGGACACAAGTGAGCATGAAAAACCAAATCACAGATATTGCCCACTGGTGCCTCTTTCATTAGTTATCCCATTACTACTCAGGTTAAGTTGTTTAGATACCTCGTTTTCCACCAGACACTCACAAACCCTACACATGCTGTTCTACGACTCGCATGGCTCAAACAACTCCTGTAGTAGTGGCTCATGGGTTGGAGGAACAAGCTCGGTGGGGTTTAAAAGTAAAGGCTATGCGGTACTTGGGATTCAATTTAATGCATTCGCGACTCCATGTTGCAAGAATAAGATAGAAGCAATAGGTACTATATGTATGCAAGCATGTGGTAGTGCTTGCCTGGTAGCTCAGTTGAAGCGAGAGATGGATCTGGGTAGTACTCCTAGGATTCCTGATAATTCCCCTGCTCAGCGTCTATTCGAAAGAAGAACCAAACAAACATGGGCCAACATAAATAAAGTGCACAAGCATATAAATAAAATGCGACAAGGAACCAAGTATGCCATGATGAATGATGCACAATTTACATGGCAATAATGTAGCATGGCAAGGGTGAGGTGTGAGGACAAGAATAAGTCATTTTATTAATTATTTGGCCAAGTTTTATTACCATAAACAGTTCTGATTATTTAATATTTATATGATGCATGCTTCAATTCATATCGTGGAATGCATAATCAGAACGGGCTCGTCGCGCTGATCGATTTAGACATCTTATTTGTCAAATTTGGAGTTGTAGAATTAAAGTTATTAATTAAAGGAGAAAAAGGCATTTTTATTGCAATTAAACAATTTCGAAAATTTAAATTAGTCAAACATTATTTTGGATGGCATATTTGAATTCCTCACATTTTTCTGATTCAAAAACATATATTATTTGTCAAATTTGGAATTACCAATTAAAAGTTATTAAAAACTGGATATAAAATCATATTAAACATTTCTGAAATCATTTTTATTAAAAAGAAACAGACAGAGACTTTTTGTACTCAGAAGGAACTAGCCACTGCGGCTGACTTGTGGGACCTGCGATGAGCTGGCGGAAAACGTGCAGCAGAGATTTTTCTCACCGCGGGGTTGTCTAGCCAGGGAGACAGACAGGTGGGGTCGGCGGTCTCGCGGGCCCACACGCGGGCGCGCGAACAGGGCGTGGCCACGTGGCGTAGATGGGGACTGCAGGTTGAGAACCCAATAGTCCGGGTGCCTTTTTGTAAAACTCCCGCAGAGGCTGGTCTGTGGGTCCGAGCAAGACTGCGTGTTGGAAACATAAAAGATTGGGGGGTTATACGGAAAACCACAACGCTACTGTTTTTCTTCTCGCCGGTTTACTGACGAAACTAACGCCGAAAGAAACATGCGCGACAGGGGCTCGAACTGGCGATGCAGCACGCGCGTGGCGGCGGCTACCGCTGCGGCTAGTTGGGTTAGATGCTAGGAACCGGCGGCGCGACCAGAAGAGGTACCGCGGCGCTACGACGGGTAGACGAACGCGAGCGCGGTGCACCGAGGCTGCTCGACGGGTGGATCTACACGTCCAGGAAGAGGTAGACAGGGGGGAGGTGTCTGGGAGGCGCAGAGGCTCACCGCAGTTGTGTTGGTGGTGGCGGAACGGGGCGCGGAGCAGGGGATCGCCGGGGGAGCTGGCGACCGGCGGTTAGGGTTTCTTCTCGGACTCGAGGTTGTGTAGCTGGTGCTGGGCCTCCTCCTCCTCGCCTTCGTGTACAGGATGATGCAGGAGCTCGTCTCGGTCTTCCGCGACAACCCAAACACCACGCCTGCCTCCTGGTACGATGTAGTCGAGAGGAAACCGACGGTGCGGTTGTCGGGGATGGTAGAGAGGGGGGGGGGGGGTAGCAGGCAGGTGGTCTGGCAGCGATGGGCAGAGCCCTGGGGAAGATCTGAAGGCTGCAAGGCAGAGGGAGAAGGAGATAAGGGCTAGGGGAGGAGGAGACGCACATGGGGAGGCTCGGGATGGAAAAGGTGGTGGTGCACCTTTTTCTTCTCACATGCGGGCCGGTGAACCTGGGGCTCGAGGAGAACCCGGGAGGGTGTCCAGCTGGGGCCAGAGGGGAGGCACAGGTGGCTCGGGTAGGGTAAGCTTGGCAGCAAGGAAAGAGAGAATAGGGAGAGGGGGATGGCTCGACTAGGGTTTAGGTTAGGGGGATGGCTCGGCCTAGATTAGAAGGGGGATGGGGTTGGGGCCAAACTAGGCCACAGAGCTGGTGGTGGCCTCGGTTTGGGTAGAGGGGATGATGAGTGGGTGAAGCTAGAGTTAGCAATTTTGAATAGATAGAGATTTGGAATTTGAATTGATCCAAAAGAGCATGACTCAACAAATAAAACTCCATCTATTCAAAGGCAAGAGATAGAAAAGGTGGTGACATTGCATGGGGTGTGGAGTGTGGAGGGTGTGAGATTAGGGGTAGAATTTTTGGGTAGAAGCAAAGGACTAGATTAAGAGGGGAAGAACATATTCTCCATGTATCACATGCATGTCACATACGCCCACAAAACCAAGAGGGAAGCCCCTAGGGTGGTGGAGTTCAAACAACTTGAGCCATCTTGACTTGATTCCAATAGAACCATGCTACACTCCAAAAATCCAAGAAATAGCCAAATTAAGAGAGTAGATGATGATCTTGCATGGCCCATGCATAAATAGTAAATGCATTCTCTAGTAGTGAAAACCACTAGAATAACTCATGGCATTTATATAAGCAAGGTTTCAAGAATTTGAATATGGCCCAACAAAAGGAAAGGAAGCTTGTTTACCACATGTACTAAATACAAGATCATGCATGAATATAAGGTGGCCAAGCTTGTGTGTATGTGCCTCTAGCCAACATGAACCACAACTGTATTCCTCCATGAGCTTATATTCAAATTTAAACCATATGGAAGCTTGACAAGGCACTCCACTCACATAGCATGCAAAGGTGGCTATATGGCTCCCACATATCAATAATGTGAAAACAACATGATGCTTATATGGGAGCATGTGGAATTGTAAGTGGATCCATCCCAACCCACAAGAGCTAGAGGTAAAACCAAATAAATTGCAAGGCTCACATATAGTTGGATGGTGGAATAATGGGGTGGTGACAAGAAAGGTGGTGGAGTTAATAAAAGATATGCCCCCAAATCAACTTGGGCATCAAGCATTTATCAAGAACCAAATACAATGTATCAAGAGGCAAATACAATTAATGGTGCATATGAGATAAGAACCAAATGAAAAGGGTTTTATATGATGCTCAAATGCAATGTGGCATGATGACATGAGCATAATATAATTATGATGCAACAATTATATGTAGGAAGTAGCATTTTATTATTAGACCATGTAGCATTACAGATGTTAGACAGATGGGATGCTACAACTCTCCCCCACTAAACAGGAATCTCGCCCCGAGATTCTAGGAAGAAGAAGAAGACACGAAGAGGGTAGGGTACTTGGCACGGAGCTCATCCTCGCGTTCCCAAGTGGCTTCATCAACGGAATGGTGCGACCACTACACCTTGCAGAACTTGATAGACTTGTTGTGAGTCTTTCTTTCTGTGACTTCTAGGATTTTTATGGGGTGTTCTTGATAAGACAGATCTTCTTGGAGATTGATGAGCTCATGGTCCACGGTCCTGCCGGGATCCTTGAAGCACTTCTTGAGTTGAGAGATATGGAAAACATCATGGACCTTGAGTTTTAAATATACATCTACATAAAATCACAATGCTCATTTTAGAGAAGGTAACATCCATCCAACCAAAAAAGATGTCACCTAGAGATGAACTGAACAAAATGTATGTTACCATCTGTACATGAACTATGTCACATTAGGTATAAAATTAACATAATTGCAACCATGAAGGGAGAAAAACAGTACCATCTATACTAGAACTAATATACATCCAGGACTGAACTATTGTACATCCACAAAAGAAGTCCTAGCTAAAAGATGTCACCTAGAGATGATGTGTACATGAACTACGTTACTCAGGTGTTAAACTAACATACTTGCAACCATGAATGGATAAAAAACCATCTATACATGAACTAATAAACATCCAAGATTGAACTACTATACATCCACAAGAGAAACTGATGTACATTCAGGGATGAAAGTAGAAAACTAACAAAAGTTATCATGCTTTGTTCTAAAACGGATACTAAAAACATTAAGAACAAAAATATAGATATAGACATGACAAAATATACATCGCAGAGATAACAATAGACATCCTACCTAGGAACAGAAATATAGTCAAAACTTCCCAGCAACTGCATAAATGTTCAGAGCTAATTGTCTTCATAGATAGCATAATGTTGTAACTAGCACCGACCCGAAGTAGGACTGGATGCAGCATACAGAGATCTTGTTGACCCACCTGAGCCAGCGGTGCCATGTCAGAAGGGGCCGACGCCCTCCTGTGGTTGTTCCCGTGTAGCGCCACACACTTGCCAGCATACCCGATCGCGATGGGCACACCGAACAACACCAGTTGTGCCATCGCGACCGGTCCGAGCAAAAGCGTCCTCAACCGCCTGTACGCGTCGGTGCGCCGCCTAGCGACACTAAGGACTCTGGAAAATCGGTTGTGCTCCTGAGCGGTGTGTCGGGAAGGGGGATCTGGTGTATGAATGGGCTACGACAAGGGGACCCCCTATCCCCATACCTGTTCCTTGTCATGGCCGAGCTCCTTCGTTGCCTACTGGTCGAGGACGTGGGTGACCAACACCTACTTCACCCCCTCGCGAACGACTTGCCGTGACCCGTGATCTGGTAGACGAATGAGACGCTGATTATCCTCCATGCCGAGACCTCCAAGATCCAGTGCCTGAGGGCTACCTTGGACACTTTTTCATGGGCCACGGGTCTCGAGATCAAGTTCCACAAGAGCACCTTCGTTGCTATTCATATGGCCGAGGACCGAGCTGCTTCCCTCGCTGGCATTCTGGGCTGCCTAGTTTCCTCCTTCCCTCAGGCTTACCTTGGGATCCCTCTCTCGGATCAGAAACTTCCCGCGTCGACCCTAAAGTTCCTCGCCACTAGGATCTCGAATTGGATCCCGAGCTAGCACACCTTCTTGATCCCGATTGGCAGGCGGCTTACCCTCCCCACGATTGGCCTTTCGGCACTCCCCACCCTTTCCATGTCCATGCTCCCACTTACCAAAGGGACGCGCAAGAAGATGAATAGGCCAAGGCGCCCCATGCTCTGGAAGGCTGTTGCTTCCTACTCTGGGGACGACTGCCAGGTCGCTTGGGACCTAGTATTCAGTTTACGGTCTGAGGGAGGGCTAGAAGTCATGGACTTTGCTCTCCAAAATACCTGCATGCTGCTCAAGAACCTCCATGCCATCTTCTCTAGGTTCAACACTCCATGCACGCACTGGATTCATCGGAGCTACATGTGCGCGCGCCCACAACCCTTGACCCCCTCGTAGCACGGCTTTGAATTCCTGATTCACCTGTACCGCGCCATTATGTGGGTGGTGCCGAGCGACGAGACTTCCACCTCAGTTTGGTTTGACTTGTGTACATCCCTTGGCCCGCTCATCGACGCTCTCCCCATCGCCCTCTCCCACTACCTCTCACCCAACTGACGGTTGCTGAGGCTAGTGGCGAAGGTACCCTTTGCATCCCGCTCTGGGCACACATCTCCGTGCAAGCAGAAGCAGACTGGCCTTCCTCCGTGGCTAACTCCATTCTCTGTGCCTCTCGAGTGATCCTAACCGCCGTGTTGTTTCCTTTGGTGTCTCGGGCGAGTTCCATACCGATGATCTGTACCATGAGAATATCATTTTGCGGCCCGAAAGTTGGGGTGGCCAGGCAACGCGGTACCCAAGTTGCTTACAATCAGCTGTGTTGCCCAAAGTTGGCGTGCCAAATACTCAGAGGGTCTTTTTCGGCACGAATTCAACTTTACGTTTCAATACAAAATATTAGGCTAACGGCCGTCAAGTTGGGCCCCCCTGTAAGTTCTCGCCGTTATGTCGCTCATGTCACTTAGGCAGGGTGGCTGTCACGTAGGCTTGCAGCGTTGGCACAGTGGATAGGACAACACCTCATGCCTAGTGTATTGACGTGACAAAATAGGGCACATGTATCAGCGTTATAATTATTTTTTGTTTACTCAGAAGCTGGAACGGCCACCGCCACGCGTCTCTCCTTGGACTTCCGTCCCTGTCGTTAACCACTACCTTAAAAGTGCATTGAAGGTTCCACCGTTCCCCTGCCTTGCAGAAACCACTCTTCTTCTTCCTGTCATCTGTCTTCTTCCCGTCTTCTCCTTGCCGCCATAGAATGTCGTCGCACTCTAGAGACAAGCTTCACTACCCATGACAATAAGAAGATAGACGTTGTCTACACCAACGAGGAGGAGGCAATGGTGCGTGTCCTGAGGATGTACGAGGGTTGGCTTGAGAAAGACGAGGACAAGTTTGTGGGATTGGACCTCGAGTACACCCCGGAGCACCCATATGAAGGGAGTGAAGTCACCGTCGTTCAACTGGCCATGAGGAAACACGTCCTCGTCTACCACCTCTCCCGGTTTGTGGATCTGCTCTCTGTAGCTAACCGCTTTTAGGGTTTTCTCCTCTTGTTCTTAATCCATTTGCTCATCTTGCAACTACTGGATTTTATTTAGGACCACATAAATTGTGACAAGACAATGTTGAGAGTCTTGATCTTGCATTTACTAAACTTCTCAAAATTATATTTAGATGATGATCTTGCATTGACAAAATATTTGTAGTTACAAATTTTGGTGATGACAAACTACATACTTTCAGGACTGACAGGAATTGTCCGGCGCTGCGCGAGTTCCTTGTAGAAAAGGGAATTGTTTTCTGCACTGTCGAGAATACAAGTAATTTTTTGAAATTTTATCAAGAGGGAATTATAATTCCTACGCACAACTTGATCGATATTCAGCGTCTTGTCAAGATCCTAGGGGCTCGAGGAAGGATGGAATGGCATCACTCGCAACTAGAATCCTCGATGAGTCGTACGACAGAATGAAGGAAGATTTCCCTACGGATAGGCACGATTTCTAGGACGAGTGGCCGTTGTTTGATATAAACCTGAAGTTTGCAGCCATAGATGCTTACGTGACCTACCAGCTGTACAAGAAGATCCATTTTTTCTACGTTACCTCGTGTTTTGCCCTATTTGCAAGAGGGAAGACGAGCTTAGGGGAGCCCTTTGTAGAAAATGCAGAATAGCTGAGTTTGAAGCTGCATATGCAAAGGAAATGGCTGCATCTAAAGTAGGTGACAGAGAGGCTGCAGAAGCAGCTGAAAGAGAGCTTGCAGCTGAAGCTGAAGCAGCTGACAGAGAGGCTGTAGTTGAAGCAACAAATAGAGGGGCAACATCTTCTAGCGGCAACAATCATGTCTGTGATGCACTGCTAATTGTGCCGCAGGATGCTGAAGATAGGGAAGCCAAGTCAGATCCCAGGTGGGACGAACTTGCATTTCGTGAGTTGTGGAGGGCCAATAATGTATGATCCACCTGGAATGATCGCAGTTGGTTGCCTAGGAACGATGGCAAGCGCCTCAAGTGGTCTTATGAGAAGTGAATTAAATTTTAGTTCTCAGTGTTATGTTTCTATTTTGTGGAACTCATTTAGCTTGTCAAGATGTCTGCGCCTCAAGTGAGAGTAGTAAAATAAATTTAACCCTCTTTGTGTTATGTTTATGTATGTGTCTTGTAACTTGTCAAGATGGTAGCTCCTTAACTAGCAGTTTGAAAGAGTACCCTTTTCCTCTCTCGCTAAACAGATATGTTTCATTTTGCCCAAATTGGTAGCAAATCTAGAGAAGATTCTCTCTTCGATAATTCGTTCCCTTTTGGACCTCTTTTTGCCTCCAATCAGGTAGCAAATCTAGAGCAGCAAATCACACCAGGCAGAATACATTCATTTAGAAAACAAAACAAATGCAGATATAGCTATGCGTAGCTAAATAGGATATAGCAATAGAAAGTAGATTGCTTAACAAGGTTCGATGCAGTCAGCCAGAAATAGGATGCAAGCAAAATATAGAAAATCAAAAGAAGCTGCTTAGTAGTAGCAGCCGCTGGAGCAGCAGATACATTCAAGGACACATCCAACCCGTGCTTCATGCGCCCGCGCCTCCGCCTCCTCCCTCCAGTGCTTCCTCCACTTCTTGCTTCCCAGTCCCTTGATCTTGGGGGGCCTTGGGCCTAATTGGAGGCATGCGACCCTCTTTGATGGCCACTCACTGGAGGTTTTGGAGGTGAATGCTGAGAGCCCGGTGTTCAGCGATGTAGGTGTTGATGTTCACGGTCTCGCACTCGCTGCCTTTGTGGATGCCGGAGTCTGGGGCCTCTGCATGCTTTAGTAAGTAGTTGAAGTCGGTGCCAGCGAGACTCACCCAGCAAGAGGTGATCCCCTTGCAGAAGGGGTAGCGCCGGGAGCCACCCCCGAAGAAGGCGTCGTACTGGCTGGCCCGCAGCCTCCTCAGCACCTGACGAGTCTTGGTGTGGATGGACTCGTCATCACTGCAGACATCGCTACCGGAAACCTATTGGAAGAAAAGGAAAATGGGGGAGTAGATGATGTAAGAAGACCAAGCAATTGAAATGCGAACAAGCGAATCCTAATAAACCAAGATCTAGCATCCAACAATGGGAACGGTAGAAGAACCAGGGGAGGGGAGCAAACCCTAGTTACCTCCAACCATGGGTCGTCGATGCCGGTGTCGTAGGGGTTTAGCAGAGCGATGTACTTATCTGGATCGTAGGTGCCCAAGAAGTGCTTGATCTGCTTGTGACGGGCGGGGGCCTCCTCGCCGGCGGGGGGCTCCTCTTCAGCGGCCCCGTTGGTAGTGGGGATGGGGGCCTGGACGGGAACGACGGCTGCCATCGATGGCTCGACTGGGGCCTGGATAGGGAGGGCGGTTGCTTTCAACGCGTCGAGGGGGATCGACGAGGAGACAGGGGCCTCCTCGCCAGCGGGCTCGGAGGCGACAATGGCCACCTTATCCTCCTCCGCCATCGCTGGTGCGGACGGGGTATTCTAGGTGTTGGAAATATGACCTAGAGACAAATAGTAGTAAGGACTATTATCATATTTCATATAGTTTATGATTAAGTTTTATATCATGCTATAACTGTATTGAGTGGAAACATCAATACACGTGTGATATACAAACAACCAGGGGTTCCCAGTGAAACTCTAGTCACTGGTTCATTGGTCAACAAATGATCATGTTTCCTGATCATGTGGCATTTATGCCAGTTGGAAATGAGGTCATCTCATTGGAGAATGAGATGATGAACCAATACCCAACCTAAACATCGTGACCCGATTATGTCACGAAGTTCAAGTTACGATGATTAGAAATGGATCCTCGTAGACTATTCCTTAGACCGTGAGGCTATATCAATCACTGTATCCCGATGGTGCTTAGATATCATCAAACGCCATCTGGTAAAACAGTGGTTATAAAGGTGTGTTCAGGTATTCGGAGGAAACCATAGAGGCAATAAATGTCGAGAGCGGAATTTGTCCGTCCATGTGACGGGAAGATACTCAAGGGCCCACTCGGAGAAGTTATATCCAATAGCTACGTAGCGTGTGATTGGATCATGGGGATATCACTTGTTGGGATGAGTTAAGTAGCATTGTTCAGTAACGAGATTGAACCCGAACATGGTGATGTCAATGATCAGATCTAGGGCAATGCAAGTATCGAATGACAAAGGGAATAAGACACGACTGTCCTGGTTCAAATGGCGAAAGATCTTCATGGAGCGCACAGGGGTCACATGGCCATCTAGGTCCCTCTGTTGATCATTGGTGTGGGAGTGTCCCGACCATGTCTGGAGTGTTCCTGAACCGTAGGGTATCACGCTTAAGGGCTTGATGATGCTTAGAGAGTGTTTATAGGATCGGTAGAATCACCGAAGAAAAGAAGGGAGAAAACCGGAAGGGTTTCGGTAAGTCCGGAGGATGTCCGGAGTGGAGGTGGAAGGTGTTCCATGGCCACGGAGATTATATAATGTGTGAATGAATGTTAAATATTGATTTAATCATTTATTCATAATTATTTAATAAAGAGAAAATAAATTAAAAGGTCAAAAGGCTTAATGGGCCAATTTCCGGAGGGAGAGCGCCCATTAAGGAAAGGAGAGAGGGAGAAGGGGTAAGGGGGCTGGCCAGCTGGGCATAGCCCCCCCCCACGGGGCCCACTAGGGGTGGCCTCCCCACCCCTCCTCTCCTTTAGTCCCACCCCAGAACTTGACGGGAGGTAGTACCTCCCCTCCCCCTGTATAAGGTGGGGTATTTGGCCTAGAAAATACAACCCAGTAATCAATAAAGGTCTCCCCACTTTTGGGAGGACCTCCAATTGATATTTTCTCTCTCTCCCTCTCTCTCTCGTGACCGTGGTCCCAAGTCTGGACTGCGCGAGTGAGAGACATCTTCACCGCGGAGCGCCGTCGCGCTGCGGGATTCAGATCCGGGAGCTCTACTTCCACAACTGCTGCTGGATCGGGGAAGCTTGAGTCATCGTCAGGCACCGGACGTGTGTAACTCCCACGAGGTGTCACACTTGAGGCACTCAATTCGTTGGAGCCGGAAGGAGCGCACGGACTTCATCACGACCTTGAGGTCGGCTTCGGCTCGTCTACATCAACCACGCTCTCCTGAGCGTTGAAAAGGCTTTTCGGTCTTCGAGGGTAAGTTCGCGAAAAGCCCTCCCGTTACTATATTACTAATAGATAGGTCCTGGCAGCTTCAGGAGTTCAGGGGCGTAGAGTAAAATTTATTGTTTTTATGCGTGGAACCCCTACAGTGGTATCAGAGCTAGATCTATGCGCAGTAATGCTAGTACGGGTAGAACACACGAGATTTAGCGTGTGGGCGAGTTGTTATCCTCCCGTGTGTACTTGTGTATACCGCTATAATGCTTGATGAAGCGGCCCCCAACCGACTTTACACGTTCATTCGCGAGACTGGTCCACGCTTGACATACGGCTTGCACCGTATAAAGTGGCTTAGGGGGGTGTCTGTCTCTCTCGCATTAGTTGGTATACCATTTTCAATGGAGGGCCCCAAAAGGGGTGTAGTATAGGCAACTACTTGATCAGCGTTGTGCTGAAAGTTCGTAGGTCAGTACAGTACTTGTACGAAAGCCCATTCAGCCACGTAAAACATGCAAAGATAAAGTAGAGGCTTCTAACTTTGTTTGCAGGGGGCGTTGCTTTGTGATATGGTTGTGGCAAAGGTAAAGTAATTACCTTTTGTTGCATAGTATTAGATAGTCACGAAGGTGACGAACTACCACGCCGGAATGACACTGGTACCCTAGTGTCTACGGCGCTAGAACCCTGGCACCGGAACCCGGTGACGGCGGATGGAGATCACAACGTGAAGGACCATATCACATAGCATTTACATTCAATGTTATTGTTTGTATGTCTTATTGTGTGCTAGTATTAGATACTCGACGGTAGCCTAATAAGATGATCCCTATTAAAATAACCAACGATTGTGTTCCCCCTTAGTGTGCACCACCAAGAAAGTTCTTCGGTATGAGGCAGGCCGTGATGATCGGGTGTCAGACATATCTATGTTTGCATATAGTGGGTGCAAGCCATGTTGCACAGCGAATACACTAAGGTTGAGTTGGCGAGCCTAGCACGCTAGAGAAGCGTGGCCTCGGAATACGGATGGTCGAAAGATCGAGCACGAGTCGCATGAATGATGTGACCGACGTTTAGCGTCCACCCTTGAACCCACATTGATGGCCATGATGATCAGGGGAGATGTGGCTGATAGGGGTCGTGTTATCACTAGGAACCCTCACTGGGGATAGGTGTTTCTGGGTGGAGTTATTATTATTAACTCATTTAATTATAAACTTAGTCTATATTCCTTTTGCAAATTATAAATGTGGATGGCTCACCGTGAAGCTTACTTTGAGATTGAGGATTGGGTAAAGGGTGAAAAACTTAGAGTTGATGGATCCAACTTCCCTAGTTGGCTTGTGCGCTTAGATGATCTCCTTACTAGGAATCATGTGGTAGACTACATATGCCACACGATGGATTTGACTGAGCCAGAATACTATGAGACCCCACAAGAGCTGGCTGATCGCTACTATCGTCAAGAGATGTCCACCTACATTCAGATAATAATGCGTTACGGGATGGTGGATGAACTACATCCGCTCATGGGTGATCTTGACCCATATTCGATGGTGGATCAGCTGAGAGCAGAGTTCATAGGCCATGTGCGCATGTGGAAGCATGAGTTGCTTGGAGAGTTCCTTTCCATGCAGATGGAGGAGCATACATGTCTAAAGAGTCACTTGGAGCGCATGCTTGATGCACACACGAGACTGGTTCACTTCGTGGATTACTGGATGGCTGATCCATTTGCGATAGATGTTCTGCTTCGGTCATTGCCTCCCAACTATAGAGGACATGTCCGTAGTAGCATCATGAGCGGTGATACGGAAGCATTGGACTTCCATGAGTTCATATTACGTTTCCGGAACGTAAAGGTTGAACCAATCGCCAGAGAGGTCATCGATGACCAAGGTATATATTTGATATACAGTTTTATAAATGTTGTAATCTTGCAAACACTTTGCAGTGTTAAAGTATATCTAATACTTGTTATGTTTTACTGAAAACAGGTCCTTCTGCATAGAGGTGCTTGTCGGAGAGGAGGTGACGTTGCGTGTTGATGGCGAGCATGATGATGATGGCCGACGACACTCTCCCTCGACATTTATCATTTAGTTTGTGTTTAGGATGATTTTTTGGTAATCAAGAGATTGTGAACTTCTTTAGTGTGTCTCACACTTCGTGAGACGGTTATTCATATAAGTTTGTAACAAACAGTTGTTCTGATTTTATGAATGATTTCTATTCGTGTTCATATCTTGTTTGATTATATGTGAATTATACTTATTGTTTGAAACTAATTGATAATGTATGAACATTTGTAAAACATTAAAATGACTCGCTTAAAATACCCAACTTAATGATATTTCATTAATGAATGAAACCATTGTTTAAATTCAAAGTTATATGATGATATGTGAAAGTCATTCGATTTCTTCTCACATATAAATCATGCCTAAGTCCGGCAAAATAACTTGAGCACCGTGTATTACTTGAATACAAAGTGTTTAAAGAATTGTTAAAAGTAAATACATATTCGATGTATTGTGTTTTAACGAAAATGATAATTATCACTAAATGATTGTTTAAATGTGTAAAGTAGTTTATCAAAGGAAACATGAATATGAAACTATTTGATTTGATCAAAAATTTTCATCAACAAAGGGTATAAATATAAAAGAGAATACAATTGCTATGATTTGATCAATAGTAATGAAATTCAACTTTATAAGAATGGCATGAAAGAAATTGTGGAATGCAAAGTGTTTTGAAACGTCAAAATACAAAGCATCACAATGTGATATTAGATATCAAAAAGGGGGTTGGATAGAAGGCACTAAACAAATTGTTGTAGAGTATATGTAGAGACCATTAGTTAGAAATAGTTAGCACTCAATTAGAATTAGTGAACCATTTGAATTCTTGAAAGTTTTGGGGTTATTCGATATAACTAAAACAATAGCAAATAAGTCCTTGTAGAGTATTCATTGGAAACTTTGAATACGAAATCCATAGCTAAACCAAAAGGAAAGCAAAACTTGTATTGCTTGGATTTTGGTGCATCCTTGAGAAAGCTCACTTCTAGTGATGTTTCTCAATTATGGAGCAAATGGAAATTAGTGTAAAACACGATGAGGATTCAAAACCCTGCATCGGAGTGTTGAGAAGCGCAACGGACAACATTCCTGAATGATTCTCTTCACAGAAGGAAAGAATCAATGATTTTGATCATTGTGTTTTTCCCTCCACTATTGTTATTCACTATATGAAGTAGGATTCAAAATGTAAATCCATATCTTGTATGGAGACATTTGTGAATCACTTGTCATGATTTTTGGAATATGACATACCTACGGACTACAAAGGAAATAATGGTAAACTAAATTATGAGAAATCCTAATAACAAAATTCCCTTGAGACTAGAAAGCAATTCGTTGCTGAATCTCACAAGTAAAGGAGTTGCTTGGAATTTTCCCAAATGACTGCAAAGCCATAGTAGGAAAAGGGGTAAATGACAAAAGCAAAATTTATCAAGAATAGGATGAATTCAAATGAATTTAATTCATGTGTGCTAAGTGTCTAGTGGATTTAAAACTAGTAAAGTACTAGTATCTCATAGTAAACCTCCAAGTTTTATATTTGATCAAAGGATTTTGAAGTTATTCAAAATAGTAAAGGAGATATGCAATTTGCATAAAATTGAGTGGGAGCTATGAAAGTCTTCCTGAAACAATATGTGATTGACATATTTTTAAGTGGGAGCAAAATAAGACTCAAATTCAAATATGTAGGAACATTGTTTGAGTAAGAGTACTGACTCATACCCAAATATGTTAGCAACATTGTTTGAGTGGGAGCTTATAGTAGTAATTCTTAAAGTAAGTTAAGAATGAAAGTGCAAATACTTATAAATGATGATTTATAAGATGTAGAAGTTGATAATAGGTGTATTATGATATTATGTAGTATTCCATAAGGGATTCTGAAAAGTGTTTCAGAATAGAAGTTAATTAAGGAACTGGTCCTTAATAACTCAAATTAGGAATAGTATTACATCAATGGTTGAAAGAAAGAAAAGGATGATCGTCATCCACTATGTTGAGACATAGGTTCTATCTTAGTAAACCATGATGATAACTTAGCATAATATGTGATCCAAAGTAAGAACGTTTGAAAGTGATTACGTTCGAATCACGGAACGTTGAGCTAAGTTTGTCCGCAGTGTCTAGTAGAGAACTATGGACAAATTTTCCAAATCCATAAAGGATAACATATCTTAAAACATAAATGGTTATGTTATAAGGGAATATGTTGGAAACTCCTGTAGATACCAATTAAAGTCAAATAGGAAGCGACGTGAACAAAACATCGAAAGTTGCATAGAGTGCACTAGTGTTTCGATGAATACATTTATAATAACAGATAAGGGTACCATCTAAAGTGTTGTATAATGTTATGGCGGGGCTAATTTGCTTTTAACATAGAATGATGTATCCCAGGGCACAGTGCCCATGAGAAAGCCCTCGAGGTTGATCTAACATCACAGTAGGCTCCTGGAATCAGGCCTCGTTCTGCTGCCATAGCGACGATGCATACACACAGATGCTATCATGTGATGATAGAGTATAAATGTCAATCAAGGTGAAAATAGTAAGTTGCAAAGGATTTGGGACTGTAAAGTACAGACCCAAGACTCAACCTCTTCCATGAGCAAGCATGTTCAGGGTATCGGGTATATGGTGCCAATGATTGAGAACAAATGCAGCTAGCGTATTTATACTCTAGTGCAAGTGGGAGACTATTGGAAATATGCCCTAGAGACAAATAGTAGTAAGGACTATTATCATATTTCATATAGTTTATAATTAAGTTTTATATCATGCTATAACTGTATTGAGTGGAAACATCAATACACGTGTGATATACAAACAACCAGGGGTTCCTAGTGAAACTCTAGTCACTGGTTCATTGGTCAACAGATGATCATGTTTCCTGATCATGTGGCATTTATGCTAGTTGGAAATGAGGCCATCTCATTCGGAGAATGAGATGATGAACCAATACCCAACCTAAACATCGTGACCCGATCATGTCACGAAGTTCAAGTTACGATGATTAGAAATGGATCCTCGTAGACTATTCCTTAGACCATGAGGCTATATCAATCACTGTATCCCGATGGTGCTTAGATATCATCAAACGCCATCTGGTAAAATGGTGGTTATAAAGGTGTGTTCAGGTATTCGGAGGAAACCATAGAGGCAATATATGTCGAGAGCAGTATTTTTCCGTCCATGTGATGGGAAGATACTCAAGGGCCCACCCAGAGAAGTTATATCCAATAGCTGCGCAACGTGTGATTGGATCACGGGGATATCACTTGTCGGGACGAGTTAAGTAGCATTGTTGAGTAACGAGATTGAACCCGACATGGTGATGTCAATGATCAGCTCTCGGGAAATGCAAGTATCGAATGACAAAGGGAACAAGACACGATTGTCCTGGTTCAAACGACGAAAGATCTTCGTGGAGAGCACAAGGGTCACATGGCCATCCAGGTCCCTCTGTTGATCATTGGTGCGGGAGTTTCCCGACCATGTCTGGAGTGTTCCCGAACCGTAGGGTATCACGCTTAAGGGCTTGATGATGCTTAGAGAGTGTTTATAGGATCAGTAGAATCACCGAAGAAAAGAAGGGAGAAAACCCGAAGGGTTTTGGAAGTCCGGAGGATGTCCGGAGTGGAGGTGGACGGTGTTCCATGGCCACGGAGATTAGATAATGTGTGAATGAATGTTAAATATTGATTTAATCATTTATTCATAATTATTTAATAAAGAGAAAATAAATTAAAAGGTCAAAAGGCTTAATGGGCCAATTTCTGGAGGGAGAGCACCCATTAGGGAAAGGAGAGAGGGAGAAGGGGTAAGGGGGCTGGCCAGCTGGGCATAGCCCCCCCCCCCCCGCGGGGCCCACTAGGGGTGGCCTCCCCACCCCCTCCTCTCCTTTAGTCCCACCCCAGAACTTGACGGGAGGTAGTACCTCCCCTCCCCCTGTATAAGGTGGGGTATTTGGCCTAGAAAATACAACCCAATAATCAATAAAGGTCTCCCCACTTTTGGGAGGACCTCCAATTGATATTTTCTCTCTCCCCCTCTCTCTCTCGTGACCATGGTCCCAAGTCTGGACTGCACGAGCGAGAGAAATCTTCACCGCGGAGCGTCGTCGCGCTGCAGGATTTGGATCCGGGAGATCTACTTCCGCAACTGCTACTGGATCGGGGAAGCGGGAGTCATCGTCAGGCACCGGACGTGTGTAACTCCCACGAGGTGTCACACTTGAGGCACTCAAGTCGTTGGAGCCAGAAGGAGCACAAGGACTTCATCATGACCTTGAGGTCGGCTTCGGCTCGTCTACATCAACCACGCTCTCCTGAGCGTTGACAAGGCTTTTCGGTCTTCGAGGGTAAGTTCACGAAAAGCCCCTCCGTTACTATATTACTAATAGATAGGTCCTGGCAGCTTCAGGGGTTCAGGGGCGTAGAGTAAAATTTATTGTTTTTATGCGCGGAACCCCTACACTCGGGAGTTTGTGGATGCTGGTGGGATAGTGGAGAGGGTTGCATGGGGAGAGTGAGCGGAGAGGGGCTCTATAGTTTAGGTGGATGGAAGCAAGGCACGTTTCGTTGCACCAACGTGTAACGTGCCATGCAGTCTACTGCACCGGGCACCGCGACACGTGCACGATACGTCACGCTTTTTTCCCGAGCCATGCATGGCTGTTCTGTATTGAGCCGCAAGCAAATTGCGCATACAAAATTTCTATGTACGAAGTTTGACATGGCCCTAAAATTGGCGATAGTTAAAAGTGGAAATGCAGAGGGGAAGGTAGGTGGCTGTACGGCGGGATTTGTGGGGTTGAGCTAGATTGGGTAGAGGGATGTGTTGTTGACTACGAGTGACTCGATGAAGGCGGATACGTTAGGTCTCATAGAGCTCAGATCTTCGGCCTCCAGCTAGCGCGTGCAAGTTTCTTACGGCGGGCCTAGTTGGAAGTGAGATTGAGAGCCGCTGCGTAAAAAATGGGATATGTCTTATTAAAATCAAATGGCAATAAATTGCAGCTATCCATCGATGACCGTGCACTCCATGAGGCATGTGTTGTGGCATAGTAGTAGCAGTAGTAGACTTTTCAAACTTGATTAAACATGACATGACCGCTTGGCGAATTCTTCCATGGACGGCATCATGTTCCTTCTTGTAGAAGTCTCGCTAAGGGAGACGTCCGTGCTGTCTCACACTGTACTATGAAGGGCACGATGTGTGCAACGATCATCGTTGGATCGCACAGAATCAACGGTTAGTGCGCACGATCTGTGTGACAAATGTGACAACCAATCAGAGAGTAGCAGATAGAGTGAGCACAGGTTTGGGCTTCTACGAAAGATAGAGAGAGGGGGCAAAACTGAGTAGTATCAAAGAACCAAGGGCAAAACTGAGTAGTATAAAAATGGAAAGTGAGTGTCTTGTACAATGAAATACATGGATCAACCAATGGCATTGCATGTCCGTTCTTTCGAGAAACAACATATGGATCCAAAAGTGGCATTGCATGTCTGTTCTTTTCATGAACCACAGCTAGAGTCATTCCATGTCGGTTCCTTCCACAAACCACATATGGATCCACCAGTGTCATTGCATGTGTGTTCTTTTCATGAACTACAGCTGGAGTCATTGCATGTGTGTTCTTCTCTCAAACCACGTAAGGATACACCAGTGTCATTGCATGTGTGTTCTTTTCATGAACCACACCCAGTGTCATTGCTTGTTTGTTCTTTCAACAAACCACCCATGGATCCACCAGTGTCATTGCATGTCTGTTCTTTTCATGAACCACACATGGATCCACCTAGTGTGATTGCATGTCTGTTATTTTCACAAACCACACATGGATCAACCAGTGTCATTGCATGTGTGTTCTTTTCATGAACCATAGCTAGAGTCATTGCATGTGAGTTCTTCTCACAAACCACATAAGGATCTGCCAGTGTCATTGCATGTCTGTCATGAACCACACATGGATACACCAGTGTCATTGCATGTGTGTTCTTTTCATGAACCATAGCTAGAGTCATTACTTGTGTGTTCTTCTCACAAACCACATAAGGATACACCAGAGTCATTGCATGTGTGGACTTCTCATGAACCACAGCTAGTGTCATTGCATGTTTGTACTTCTCACACACCACATAAGGATCCACCAGTGTCATTGGATGTGTGTTCTTCTCATGAACCACACATGGATCCACTAGTGTCATTGCATGTGTATTCTTTTCATGAACCACAGCTAGAGTCATTGCATGTCTGTTTTTCCACAAACCACATATGGATCCACCAGTGTCATTGCATGTCTGTTCTTTTCATCAACCATAGCTGGAGTCATTGCATGTCTGTTCCTTCCACAAACCACATATGGATCCACTAGTGTCATTGCATGTCTATTCTTTTCATGAACCACAACTAGAGTCATTGCATGTGTGTTCTTCTCACAAACCACATAAGGATACACCAGTGTCATTGCATGTGTGTTCTTTTCATGAACCACACCCAGTCATTGCATGTGTGTTCTTTTCACAAACCAGACATGGATCCACTAGTGTCATTGGATGTGTGTTCTTTTCATGAACCACACCCAGTGTGATTGCATGTCTATTCTTTTCACATACCACACATGGATCCACCAGTGTCATTGCATTTGTGTTCATTTCATGAACCATAGCTAGAGTCATTGCATGTCTGTTCTTTTCATGAACCACACATGGATCCACCTAGTTTGATTGCATGTCTGTTCTTTTCACAAACCACACATGTATCCACCAGTGTCATTCCATGTGTGTTCTTTTCATGAACCATAGCTAGAGTCATTGCATGTCAGTTATTCTCACAAACCACATAAGGATCCACCAGTGTCATTGCTTGGCTGTTCTTCTCATGAACCACAACCAGTGTCATTGCATGTGTGTTCTTCTCATGAACCACACATGGATCCACCAGTGTCATTGCACGTGTGTTCTTTTCATGAACCACAACTAGAGTCATTGCATATGTGTTCTTCTCACAAACCACATAAGGATACACCAGTGTCATTGGATTTGTGTTCTTCCCATTAACCATAGCCAGTGTCATTGCATGTCTGTTCTTCTCACAAACCACATAAGGATCCAGCAGTGTCATTGGATGTGTGGTCTTCTCATGAACATCACATGGATTCACCAGTGGCATTGCATGTCTGTTCTGTTCATTAACCACAGCTAGAGTCATTGCATGTGTGTTCTTCTCACAAACCACACATGGATCTACCAGTGTCATTGCATGTGTGTTCTTCTCATGAAGCACAGCCAGTGTCATTGCACGTCTGTTCTTCTCACAAACCACATAAGGATCCACCAGTGTCATTGGATGTGTGTTCTTGTCATGAACCACACATGACTAGTGTCATTGCATGTCTGTTCATTTCATGAACCATAGCTAGACTCATTGCATGTCTATTCTTTCCACAAACCACATATGGATCCACGAGTGTCATTGCATGTCTGTTCTTTTCATGAATCACAGTTAGAGTTATTGCATGTCTGTTCCTTCTTCAAACCACATATGGATCCACTAGTGTCATTGCATGTGTGTTGTTTTCATGAACCACAACTAGAGTCATTGCATGTGTGTTCTTTTCATGAACCACACCCAGTGTCATTGCATGTCTATTCTTTTCACAAACCACACATGGATCCACCTAGTGTGATTGGATGTTTGTTCTTCTAAACAAACCACACATGGATCCACCAGTGTTATTGCGTGTGTGTTATTTTCATGAGCCTCCACCAGTGTCATTGCATGTCTGTTCTTCTCATGAACCACACATGGATCCACCTAGTGTGATTGCATGTCTGTTCTTTTCACAAACCACATATGGATCCACCAGTGTCATTGCATATGTGTTCTTTTCATGAACCATAGCTAGAATCATTGCATGTTAGTTCTTATGACAAACCACATAAGGATCCACCAGCGTCATTGCATGTCTGTTCGTTTCATGAACCAACCCCAGTGTCATTGCATGTCTGTTCTTTCCACAAACCACACATGGATCCACCCGTGTCATTGGATGTGTGTTCTTTTCACGAACCACACCTAGTTTGATTGCATGTCTGTTCTTCTCACAAACCACACATGGATACATCAGTGTCATTGCATGTGTGTTCTTTTCATGAACCATAGCTAGAGTCATTGCATGTCTGTTCTTTACACAAACCACACATGGATCCACCAGTGTCATTGCATGTCTGTTCTTTTCATGAACCATAGCTAGAGTCATTGTATGTGTTTTCTTCTAAACAAACCACACATGGATCCACTAGTATCATTGCATTTCTTTTCTTTTCATGAACCACACCCACTGTCATTGCATGTCTGTTCTTCTCATGAAGCACACATGGATACACCAGTGTCATTGGATGTGTGTTCTTTTCATGAACCACACCCAGTGTCATTGGATGTGTGTTCTTCTCACAAACCACACATGGATCCACCAGTGTCATTGGATGTGTGTTCTTCTCATTAACCAGACCCAGTGCCATTGGATGTGTGTTCTTTTCATGAACCACACATAGTGTCATTGGATGTGTGATCTTCTAACAAACAACACATAGATACACCAGTGTCATTGCATGTCTGTTCTTTTCATGAACCACACATCGTTCCACCTAGTGTGATTGCATGTTTGTTCTTTTCAAAAACCACACATGGATCCACAAGTGTCATTGCATGTGTGTTATTTTCATGAACCATAGCTTGAGTCATTGCATGTTAGTCTTCTCACAAACCACATAGGGATCCACCAGTGTTATTGGATGTGTGTTCTTCTCACAAACCACACCCAGTGTCATTGCATGTCTGTTCCTCTAAACAAACCACACATGGAACCACCTACTGTGATTGCATGTCTGTTCTTTTCACTAACCACACATGGATTCACCAGTGTCATTCATGTGTGTTCTTTTCATGAACCACACCTAGAGTCATCACATGTCTGTTCTTTCCACAAACCACACATGGATCCACTAGTGTCATTGCATGTCTGTTCTTTTATGAACCACACATGGATCCACCTGTGTTATTGCATGTGTGTTCTTTTCATAAACCATAGCTAGAGTCATGCATGTCAGTTCTTCTCACAAACCACATAAGGATCCACCAGTGGCATTGCATGTCTATTCTTTTCATGAACCACACCCAGTGTCATTGCATGTGTGTTCTTCTCATGAACCACACATGGATCAACTAGTGTCATTGCATGTGTGTTCTTTTCATGAACCATAGCTAGAGTAATTGCATGTGCGTTCTTCACACAAACCACATAAGGATAAACCAGTGTCATTGCATGTGTGTTGTTCTCATGAACCACAACCAGTGTCATTGCATGTCTGTTCTTCTCACAAACCACATAAGGATCCACCAGTGTCATTGCATGTGTGTTCTTCTCATGAACCACACATGGATCCACAAGTGTCATTGCATGTGTTTTTTTTCATGAACCACAACTAGAGTCATTGCATGTGGGTTCTTCTCACAAACTACATAAGGATACACTAGTGTCATTGGATGTGTGTTCTTCTCATTAACCACAGCCAGTGTCATTGCATGTCTGTTCTTCTCACAAACCACATAAGGATCCACCAATGTCATTGGATGTGTGTTCTTCTTATGAACAACACATGGATCCACAAGTGTCATTGCATGTCTATTCTGTTCATGAACCACAACTAGAGTCATTGCATGTGCGTTCTTCTCACAAGCCACACATGGATCCACCAGTGTCATTGCATGTGTGTTCTTCTCATGAACCATAGCCAGTGTCATTGCATGTCTGTTCTTCTCACAAACCACATAAGGATCCACCAGTGTCATTGGATGTGTGTTCTACTCATGAACCACACATGGATCCACCAGTGTTATTGCATATCCATTCTTTTCATGAACCAAAGCTAGAGTCATTACATGTCTGTTCTTTCCACAAACCACATATGGATCCACCAGTGTCATTGCATGTCTGTTCTTTTCATGAATCACAGCTAGAGTCATTGCATGTCTATTCCTTCCACAAACCACAAATGGATCCACCAGTGTCATTGCATGTGTGTTCTTTTCATAAACCACAGCTAGAGTCATTGCATGTGTGTTCTTCTCACAAACCACATAAGGATACAGCAGTGTCATTGCATGTGTGTTCTTTTCATGAACCACAACCAGTGTCATTGCATGTCTATTCTTTTCACAATCCACACATGGATCCAGCTAGTGTGATTGCATGTCTGTTCTTTTCATGAACCACAGCTAGAGTCATTCGATGTGTGTTATTCTAAACAAACCACACACGGATCCACCGGTGTCATTGCATGTGTATTATTTTCATGAACCTCCACCAGTGTCATTGCGTGTTTATTCTTCTCATGAACCACACATGGATCTACCTAGTGTGATTGCATGTCTGTTCTTTTGACAAACCACATATGGATCCACCAGTGTCATTGCATGTGTGTTCTTTTCATGAACCATTGCTAGAGTTATTGCATGTCAGTTCTTATCACAAACAACAAAAGGATCCACCAGTGTCATTGCATGTCTGTTCTTTTCATGAACCACACCCAATGTCATTGCATGTCTGTTCTTTCCACAAACCACACATGGATCCACCAATGTCATTGGATGTGTGTTCTTTTCATGAACCACACCCAGTGTGATTGCATGTCTATTCTTCTCACAAACCACACATGGATACACTTGTGTCATTGCATGTGTGTTCTTTTCATGAACCACATCTAGAGTCATTCATGTCTGTTCTTTCCACAAACCACATATGGATCCACCAGTGTCATTACATGTGTGTTCTTCTCATGAACCACACATGTATCCACCAGTGTCATTGGATGTGTGTTCTTTTCATGAACCACACCCAGTGTCATTGGATGTGTGTTCTTCTCACAAACCACACATGGATCCACCAGTGTCATTGGATGTGTGTTCTTCTCATTAACCACACCCAGTGCCATTTGATGTGTGTTCTTTTCATGAACCACACCTAGTGTCATTGGATGTGTGTTCTTCTAACAAACAACACATAGATACACCAGTGTCATTGCATGTGTGTTCTTTTCATGAATCATAGCTAGAGTCATTGCATGCCAGTTCTTCTCACAAACCACATAGGGATCCACCAGTGTTATTGGATGTGTGTTCTTCTGACAAACCACACCCAGTGTCATTGCATGTCTGTTCCTCTAAACAAACCACACATGGAACCACCTACTATGATTGCATGTCTGTTCTTTACACAAACCACACATGGATTCGCCAATGTCATTGCATGTGTGTTCTTTTCATTAACCACACCTAGAGTCATCACATGTCTGTTCTTTCCACAAACCAAACATGGATCCACCAGTGTCATTGTATGTCTATTCTTTTTATGAACCACACATGGATCCACCAGTGTCATTGCATGTGTGTTCTTTTCATGAACCATAGCTAGAGTCACTGCATGTCAATTCTTCTCACAAACCACATAAGGATCCACCAGTGTCACTTCATATCTGTCCTTTTCATGAACCAGACCCAGTGTCAGTGCATGTGTGTTCTTCTCATGAACCACACATTGATCAAACAAGTGTCATTGCATGTGTGTTCTTTTCATGAAGCACAGCTAGAGTCATTGCATGTGTGTTCTTCTCACAAACCACATAAGGATACACCAGTGTCATTGCATGTGTGTTCTTCTCATTAACCACAGCCAGTGTCATTGCATGTCTGTTCTTCTCACAAACCACATAAGGATCCACCAGTGTCGTTGGATGTGTGTTCTTCTCAAGAACAACACATGGATCCACCAGTGTCATTGCATGTCTATTCTGTTGATGAACGTAAGCTAGAGTCATTGCATGTGTGTTCTTCTCACAAACCACACATGGATCCACTAGTGGCATTGCATGTGTGTTCTTCTCATCAACCACAGCCAGTGTCGTTGCACGCCTGTTCTTCTCACAAACAACATAAGGATCCATCAGTGTCATTGGATGTGTGTTCTTCTCATGAACCACACATGGATCCACCAGTGTCATTGCATGTCTGTTCTTTTCATGAACCACAGCTAGAGTCATTGCATGTCTGTTCTTTCC